>MU763356.1:11806-30583 GCA_026770625.1 Nicotiana glauca | reverse complement strand
AAACTCAGAGGAATCATTTGAAAACCTTAAAATAAACACAGATCTAGAGCAGATCTAGAGAAATTAGGAGAACCTTGAAAGGCTAGGGTTTCAGAAGAACCCTAGAAGCGAGAAAGGCCTAGAAAAGGTATGTTCCGAGTCGAATGAGTCAAAGCTAGGCTCATGGGGCTAGGATATGCCAGAGTCAAGTCGGAGATAGCCGCGAAACTCGAATCGGCGGAGATCTGAACGAAGACCTTCAAGATCGAACCTTGAGTCTTCAAGTAACAGAGGTATAAGGGCACATGGGGTGAGTACAGGCCACCCAGGGCTTGGGATGCCATTGATTCCGGTGAAACAAGGTAGAAACTGGTGGGATAGGGCTAGGGTTTTGGAGAGGGTTAGAGAGAGTTTGAGAGGCGAAGAGATTTTAGGGGCAACTGTTTATGAGAAATGAAATAGGGTTAGGGTAGTTGGGAATTAAAAATGGAAAGAAGGAATGGTGACCGTTAATCAAAATGATCAACGACCTAGATTAAAAGGAGACGGTCGGGCGGGTTAAGTGAGTTGGGTTTGGGGCGGGTCAAAATTAAAACGGGTCGTCTCAATTGGGTGGAATTGGGTTTTAAATTGAGGCTAAAATTGAAATAGAAATGGGCCAGATTTAAATAGCCACTTTTTCCCTTTTTTATTTAATTAAAATAGTTAAAAATAATTTAAAAACAAATTAAAAGCACTGAACTATTTAATAATATATAAACAATAATCTAAAAAAATTAGGAATAATTTTATAATTGTAAAACCTTATTAATCGTAACATAGGCTATAGTTATAATTTTATGCAATTTAGCTTAGAGATATCAAAATAAATTTATAAAAATATGCAAAAAATCACCTTAATTATATTTGGTATAAATATGAGGATGAAAATAAATTATTCACTAAAAATGATAATTTTGGGAATAATTTTAGATTTTGTACTGTTAAAATAGACAATAAATTAATTTTAAAAAATCTTAAAAATTGAGTAAAATACCAAAACTTTTAGGCATGCTTACATATGCATACGTATGCTATTTTAAAAGTATAAAAAATACATAAAAAAAATTGGGTATCTACAACAGTCTTATTACAGTCCAGTTATTACAAACAATACAAATTTTACATAAACATGACTGTTTCCTCTCAATACCAAACAACACTAACTAATTCAACAATCAATTCACAATACTTTATCATTTAATCTCCAAATAATAAAATCTACATGGATCCTTCATAAGTTCAGACGAGGCCAAGGAAAAATACCTGGAAATTGAGATAACAAGAAGAAGGAAAAGTCAGCAACAGCAGTGAACAAGAAGGTAACCAAACACAGCCCAGAAATAAACTCAATAACCAGGAAGTATTCGAATTCAACAGGATCAGTAAATCAACCAAACACAACTTGATTTGAACCCAAATGAACTCGAAATTACACTCTGAACTTCAGCAACCAAAGATCACACTAAAAAATGTGAATCCCTAACTAAAAGCTTGAAACTAATCTAAAATTTAACATTGGATCAGTACTTTATTTTTGAATTTTTTGAAGGTTTTCTATTTTTGGTTTTGGATGTGTTAGATCTAGGATTTGGATTTTTGAATTTCAAACTTGGAATTCAGATTTTTCAGAGAATGGACCTGGAGGGAATTTTTGGGGTTCCAAAACTTGTTCATGAAGGCAAAGGGGTTTGCCTTTTATAGGCAAATTTCAGGGGGAAGCTTCTAGACCCCCTCACACTTTTTCCCCCTCTTTTATTTTAAATTTTATCCCCTAGTCCCTAATTTACTGAATTCTTTTCCAAGTTATCCTACTATATTTCATGAAATTGCAAATTGAACCCTATTCTAGGGTATTCTAGAGCTTCAAAATTCAGTTACTATCCTATTCCCTAAGTAAAATGCCCTTAATGCCCTTTTACTTACTCATGGAATTACTAACCTAGTTGAACCAAGCCCCAAACCTGTCACCTTAGTCAAGAGGTGACCCTAGTTACTTTCTAAAGCCCAAGCTATTCAGCTACAACCAAATTAATTAATAACCAAACGAGCATGGACAAATAGAACCCAATTATAACAGATTAAAATAGAATACTAACTAAACAAATTAAAAGAGATTAAAATCTATTTTACTGAATTAATATCGCATTCAAACAAAGACTAAACCATTTATCAAAAATTACTAACACAGGATCAAATCACATGAATAGAAGAAAATTATTGCTTTATTATTTTTTTAACCACTTAATAGTCTAATTAGGTCAACACCCCAAGGTTAAATGATAAAATGTGATAAAGCAAACAAAACAGTATTCAGGCTTTGAACTCAGTTTGATTAAACGATAACTACCAATTTCGAACAACCCTAGGTGGAATTGAGAACAAAGGACAAGAGCAGAAACTTGGCTATTTTGTCCAGAAAAGAAAAGAAGGAAGGCGGTCAAATTAAAACGAGACAAACAGAAAAGAAAAACATGAAGCATGAAAAAAAAAAAAAACTCACCACCTTGACTCGAACTTGAGACCCAAAACTTTGATTTACTGGTCATTTATTCTCCATCAAGTAATTGATACCCGTAAGACCAGTTTTGACTTTGGCTTCGAGGGCTCGAACCCTATATTTGATCTTTGCGAAGTTCAATGAGGATTTGAGGGACATGGACTGGATTTTTTTGAACGGGGGAACAAAGGGATTCAAGGGTGTCAATTTGAAGTTGATTGGCGACGGCGCCGTCACCGGAAAAAGTGGGCGGCGCTAGGGTTCTGCCCCTTTTGAGTCTGAGATTTGACGGGTTTTGGGAGGGTTTGTGGTGAATGGAGTGTGTATCTGAGATGACAGGGTTGAGGGGAGTTTGTGGTACAATTTTGGTAAGATTTGGCGATCAACACCGTCGCATGCGATTTCCGGTGGTGGTGGCAGCAGTGAGAAGTGAGGGTTGAAGATGATGGTCCTAGGTTAGAAAATGTTTCTTCAGACATTTTAATCAAATAACGAGAATAAATTGTGGCCCTTGGAAGAAATAAAATGGATGGCTAAGATTGAGAGATCACTTACCAAGCTAAAACGACATCGTTTTGTGGGTTCTAGGAGCGTAAGGTTGGACCGGGTACAGCTTGGGTTGGACGGGTAATTTGAATGGGTTTAGGGGTTGTGGGCTCGAATATTTTGGGCCCAAGAAATAGTGGCATGGCCCTTTTCATTTTTTGTTTATTTTCTTCCGTTTCCTTTTTGTATTTGTTTTTTTATTCATCATTTACATTTTCCTTATTTTTATGGAATTAAAAATAAAACCAAATTGACATCTAAAAATATTATTCAATTCCCAAATGCCCTAATTTCTAATTAAGCATAAATTAAGACAAATTAAAACTAAAAAAATGCAAAAAAGATTATTTTTGTTATTTTCTTTATTTTTTCCTTAACTACCTAAAATATGAAATTAGATCCTAAATGCAAATGCCAAGTATATATTTTTCTATTTTTCATATGAATCAAAATGCACAAGTAAAATGCAAACAATTAACAAAAAATAACACAAAAATTCTTAAAATTGCAAAATAATGAAAGAAATCATTTTGTTTGAATTTTGGGAGTAATTCATATAGGGCAAAAATCACATGCTCACAGCTGCCCCTCTTTGCTCGGGAACACGCAGAGTTCTCGGGAAAAGATAAGTGAGTAAATAAGAGCGATTTTTGCCCGTTTCAATATTCCGTGTGAAGCATTTTTGAAAGAGTTGACCGCACCCTGCTTCGGAGGTTGCCTACATATCCTTGGCTAAAAAGGAATTAGGTCAGTGTAGTTCAGGAAGGTCTGGTAGCTGGGACTACCAGGGACTGTGATTTCACTGTTGTTGCTGCTGCTATTGCTCGCTGACCTCCTTATTACACTGTGTTAGAATAAAAAGAAGCTAGCCTAAGCTATGATCTATGAATTACAAAAGGGCCATATCTATGTCTTCTAACTTGCTCTTGTGTTGCCTTGAACTTGTATTCTTCCACTGGAATTCTTGCGTTGTTGCCTTGCATTGTGATTGGAGATGTTTCACCATTCCTCCGAGTGATGCTGGACTGCTGAAGTTTGAAATATGTGCCTCTATTCTCCAGGTGGGCTCCTGATTGCTGATGCTTGAAAAATATTCCCTTGTTCTCCAGGTGGGCTCCTGATTGCAGCTCTTGAAAAGTATTCCCTTGTTCTCCAGGTGGGCTCCTGACTGCAACAAAATAAACAAACAAAGAAAATTTCTGCCCCAGTTTGGTGAATGGGCAGACTTGTGAGTTGTTACCTAAGCTATTGATACGGTGGTGAGAGCAAAACTAAAGACTTGATTGGCATGTATGTCCCCTGCGAGTAAAACTATTTGACTAAGATTTTTATCCTAGGAGAACATTCATCAGACTAGGTTTTCTGTTATCTTAGGAGAAAGATTCATCAGACTAAGATGCAGACCCTAGGAGAAAAGTCATCAGACTAGGTTTTCTATCTTAGGAGAATGATTCATCAGACTAAGATTGTGGTCTTAGGAGAAACTTCATCAGACTAGGTCTTTTTTTATCTTAGGAGAAAGATTCGTCAGACTAAGATTTTGATCCTAGGAGAAACTTCATCAGACTAGGTCTTTTATTATCTTAGGAGAGAGATTCATCAGACTAAGATGCAGACCCTAGGAGAAAAGTCATCGGACTAGGTTTTCTATCTTAGGAGAATGATTCATCAGACTAAGATTTTGATACCAGGAGAAGGTTCATCAAACTAGGGTTTTTATCTTAGGAGAGAGATTCATCAGACTAAGATTTTGATCTTGTTATCTTAGGAGAAAGATTGATCAGACTAAGATTTAGATCCCAGGAGAAGGTTCATCAGACTAGGTTTTCTATCTTAGGAGAAAGATTCATCAGACTAAGATTTTGACTCTAGGAGAATATTCATCAGACTAGGTCCATTTTGTTATCTTAGGAGAAAGATTCGTCAGACTAAGATTTTGATACTAGGAGAATATTCATTTGACTAGGTTTACTATCTTAGGAGAAAAATTCATCTGACTAAGACTATTAACCTTGGAGAAGGTTCATCAGACTAGGTCCATTTTTGTTATCTTAGGAGAAAAATTAATTAGACTAAGATTTTGATCTGGAGGAAAATCCATCAGACTAGGACTTTTTATCCTAGGAGGAAAAGTTGTGAAAATCAATGGCAACATTTTATGCACACTAGCAAGACCGGCAAGAGCAAGAATTTGAGAAACTTCCCTTTTGTCGGCTCTCCTCTTCTTCCTTTTCTTTTTCTTTCTTTTATTTTTCCCTTACTGTTGAACCAACTTTCTTGCACTGCTTTGTTCCTGTTTCAAACAAAAAAACTTGTGAGTTTAAAATGTGGTGGTTGGTTTGTGGCCTTGAACCTTGAGGGTGGCTACCTTTTCGCTTCACAGGAAGATTGATTTCCACTTGATGACCTTACTTGTTTCCGGACTAGACCCCTTTCTCTGTCATCCTCATCATATAAAATACCTTTTCTCCGTTCAGACCCAATATCCTCTATTTGCGTTGCATGAACCGGTACCTCCCCAACCTTTGCGTCTCACATGGATCCCAAGCACGCCCATTGCCCCCACTCCGTGTATTTGTTCTTTCTCGACTTAACCACTGACCTCGACCTTGAGGTCTGTTGCTCCTTCACTTTTCATGCTAACTGATTCCCACTCGAAGATCTTGCTTATTTATTAACTAACCGCTCTTTTTATTACCCTTAACACGGAGAATATCTCTAATCCGTTCACCAAACATCCTCCATTTGTTGCATTGTTCCTGAATTGATACGTATCACGCCATTGTATTTCACACGAATCCCAAAGTATGTTGATTGTGGCCAACTCATTGGGTCTGCTATTTCCTCCTAACATGACGCCATGATGTGTTTACCAGATCCTGTATTGTTTAATTGGAAAGCTTGGTGGAAAATTTTAAAGTCATTTCTCACTTGTTTTGAACAACCGACCCAGGAAGAGGGAGTAAAACAAGGTGGGAGGAATAGAGTAAAGGATAATGGAAAGAGACGATTCCTAACGAGAAACCTACAGAGTAGCAACCCATCAGATGTGGATACCGACTCTAGCGACCTTGACATGCACCTGCAGCCTACTCTGTTTAGCAAATCTGATGTTCATCTCTTGTTGTATCTTTTGGCCGTGAAACTGGACTTCAATGCTCCGCTTACCCGATCTGATTCAAAATACTTATTCGACTTGTAGTGCCCGCACGGTTTTCACCATCAAGCCTCTCTCATTTTAGTTTTCTCTCGTCTCACCGTCGCCTTATGGTGCCCATGAAGGTTTTCACCAATAAGACTCTCTCATTTTTTATTTCTCTCAGCTTTCATTGCCTTGGGGTACCCGTGGGGGTTCTCATCAACAACACTGTCTCATTCTTCATTTCCTTCGTTCGGACTGAAGTGTTGCCCCTGATATGATTTGCCTCTAATTGCTTGACTCGACATTTCTCGAAGATTGATCAGAAGGTCTTTCTTTTGGCCGTAATGTGGGATTTTAGATAGGGTTAGACAGAAAGGTATCAAGGCTCGAAACAACTCAGCATGGGTTCAAAATTACAACTTTCGGAACCAGTTTTCTCACAACAACCACATCTTCTTCCCCAGTTTCTTTCTTGGGGCTTTTGGATTTTATTTTGGTATGACTGAACCTTAGAGAGAGGCTGCCTATGTACCCTTTCAGGATCAAGTCAAGCGTAGTTCAGGCGACTACTTTTGTTGTTGCGATCTTTCCTTTCTTCCACTTTTCCTTTTCTTTCTTTTCATTTCTTTTCTTTTCCTTCTCTTTTCTTTTCTTTTCTTTTCTTTTCTCTTTTTTCTTTTTTTCTTCTTTTCTCTTCTTTTCTTTTTTTTCCTTTTCTTTTCTCTTCTTTTCTTTTCTTTCCTTTTTCTGTTCTCTTCCTTTTCTTTTCACTGTTTTTCTCTTGTTTCTCCCTGCTCGGGTTTACGAGTTTTATTATTGATTCCGAAAGAGTGGTATGCAAGAAAATAACCAAGGCTCAAAGGGGTAACAAAGGATAAAGTATTTGGATAGCAGAACAAAACGCCTTCGTCATTCCAATCCCCAAAACATGCCAAGTACAAACTACATAGTTAAACAAGATGAGGAAAACACACATAACACCTTTTGATTGATTCACATATTTGCCTTCTGTATTTGTCAATTACCTAGCACCATTGGACAACAATCTCGGTACCACGAATGGTTCTTATAGAATTGGGGAAAATTTATCTTTGGCTTCAAACCGATGCAGCATGATGTATTTCAACGGTATTTCTTTATGTTCTATCTGCCCCTAGTTTCACTTGATTTGGGCTCGAAGTGATCTCAAAATGCCTTTACTTATTTCCCTCGAATGTCCTTACATCTTCAACATTGTTTCATTGCTTCGTTACTAAATTGACTTATAAAAACTGGGCCGAGAATTATGCGTGCATGTAATGTTACTAGAACCAGCATGAAAAGAATTGTAATAGGAGAAGGGAACTAAATAAAATGATTAGAAATGGCGGGAAACAGAGAATTGCATTAGACTGACGGTGAAAGGGTTTAAACAACAAAACAAGCAACTAGACTAAAGTTATAACCCTTGAACAAACCTAGACGACACTAAACAAGCTATTATGACTAAACAAAGCAAAGTGAAAAGATAGAAGGGTTTGAGTCACAAGACAATGTCCGGATTACAACCCTGAAAATAACCCGGACAACAAAAATGACAACAAAATAAACCACCAAAACTGCACTGTAGCTCACCAAGAGGTGGAGCGTCTTTCCAATCACCAAACTTGACATCTTAGCCACTGGATTGCCCACCAGATTTGCTGGGACCTTCACAAATTTCAATATCATTGACTTCATTCAATGAGTTTCCGAGAGGATTCTCATACTCCCTGTCGCCATGGATCTTCCACACAAAATGTGCACCATCATGTGCAGGTAAAGGATTATGTGCAATGTTTTGGGTGGCACTGTCCTGGACCGCAACTATCCCTTCCTGAATCATTCTTTCTATCTCTCTCTTCAAATCCCGACAACTTTCAACATCGTGCCCCTGGGCATTGGAATGGTATTCACACCTTTTATAAGGGTCAAAGCTTCTTGCATGCTTGTCCACCTGATTCGGAGGGATTCGTGCAATCAAGTTATAATGCTTTAGTTTCTCAAACAATTCTGCATATGACTCACCGATGGGGGTGAAAGTTTCCTACATTTGTGCCCTCTCTTGATTGAAATTTTGGCTGCTCGTAAACCTGCTCCAAGGGGATTCCTGTAGGCTCTTGGAGGTGGGTAGGTGTTTTGAGTTGGGTAAGTATTTTGTGGAGTGGGTGCACGCCATGGCGCGTGGGTAGGATGTTGGGGGTATGTGTGAGCATGGTGGATAGAGAAGTAGAGACCATGGGGTGGGTAATAGTGCTGTGGAGTGTGGGGGTAGGTTTGGGGACGGGGTCGAGGTTGATGGTAATATTGTGATGGGCCCCTAGACCAAGTTCTCAAGTCAATGACCGCCACATCTTCTTTCTTTTTCTTTCCCAGTACCCTGCCAGAGCCGCTCTGGATAGCCTGGGTAGTTGCCTTGATTGCCGAATAGCTCATGATTTTATCGGATTTGAGCCCCTCTTCAACCATACTTCCCATTTTCACTACCTCGTTAAAAGATTTTCCCTCTAATGACACCAGGTGACCATAGTAGGTAGGCTCCAAAGCCTGTAAGAAGTAATCGACCATCTCGCTCTCTTTCATGGGATGATCGACTCTTGCCGCCTGCTCTCTCCACCAAAAACCGTACTCCCTGAAGCTTTCCCCAGGCTTCTTCTCAATTTTAGTCACTGACAGATGGTCCGGGATGATTTCGAGATTGTACTGGAAATGGCACGCAAACGCTTAGGCCAAATCATCCCAAGTGTACCATCGAGCATGATCTTGTCGCGTGTACCATTCCAAGGCTACGCCACTTAGACTTTGGCTGAAATATGCCATCAATAACCCATCCCTTCCCCCGGCTCCTCTCATCTTACTACAAAATCCCCTCACATGGGCTATAGGATCACCATGTCCATCATACAAATCAAACTTTGGTAACTTGAACCCCGCTGGCAGCTGGACATCGGGAAATAATTACAAATCCTTGTAGGACACACTGAGTCGGCCACCCAATCCTTGCATGTTCCTCAAGGATTGCTCCAGGCTTTTTACTTTTTGAAACATCTCTTCCTATTTCGAATTCTTAAGCGACTTGTCAGTTTCCACCGGGCGCTCAAAGTGAGGAGTGTAGGAATATGGCTCAGGAGCTTTGATGGTAACCTCAGGAGGGTAGTACTGGCTGTCGTGAGTTGGAAACAATGGCTCACTGGAAGATCTTTGCAATGTGGCAGGTGGAGGCGCTACAAAGACATGGGTGATTGATGGAAGAGGGTTTTGTTTGGGTGGTGGAGCTTGAGGAGGATAGGAGATGGTGCCATAATTCTGTTGGTAGAGAGGGAAAGCTGGAGATGAATTCATAGTAGGAGGCTCCTGAGACTGAGCCAAAGGTGGGATATATGCTAGATTGGCGGGGTAAACTGGCGCCGGTTGACCCTTAGCCCAGGCCTGATGCATCTCGGCCATCTAATGCCTCAACTTATACAACTCTTCTCTCATTGCTTTGATATCCATCACTTCTACCTCTTTTGACGGGTCCACGATACTGGCATCTGATTCTTGGCCTGTCTGTTTAGTTTGTTTTTTGACTGGGTATTGTAGGAATGGGTTGCCAGGATGCCGACTGCCTTCTGTCCTTGCGTTGTAAAGAGGAGTTACTACTTTAAAACCATAAACCAACCACCTTTTTGGAATGGCATGACAAAATGAAACCATCCCGTTAGCGTTAGGGCATTTAACATATTGGTACCCGCACATTTGGGGAGTGAATGCACCTAAGCAGCTAACGGTTCTTATTATGATTTTGATTGGTCGCATGCGTCATCCAGGCTTTTTCCTTATTTCCTATTGCAAAACTCTCTTTCTTCATTTTTTTTCTTTTTCTTCTTTTCACTCTTGCCTTTGTCTTCTCCCGTTCCTATTCTCCCCCTTTATTGTTTTTCCGTTCTTTTCTTTTCTTTTTGCCTTTTCATTGTGTTTCCTCTCTTTTCGTTCCCCTTTTTTATTTTTTTGGTTATAGTCGAATCCTATGGAGATTGCCTACGTATCATGACCCCGCATGAATCATACCAAGCGTAGTTCTTGCAAATTGAATGCAAAAATAAAGGGATAATTTTTGAGATTTTCAAATTTCATTAATAAACGCCGAGTACAAGAGATACTAGACTATTTGTTTTTCTTGAAGGGAAACTACAAAAGCACACTCAAAATAACAAACTACAAACTCGAAGATTAAAAATTAGATCAGGAGTACATCAAAGCTTCACATCCTGGGGCCCGCGGGACATCACTCGGCATCGCCGCAGGCTTGCGCAAGACTGAGAAGGTTTCCATGTCAACTGTGACTATTTAAAGAAAACTGGCCATGTAATGGCTTATTTTGACATAAAAGAAATGAAAAGTGGCTATCCTTCAAAAATATTTATTTTAAGAAAACAAAGACTCAGTTTTGCAAATACGACCTTTCAGCACTTCCGAAAGGGAGATTTTAAGGTTGTGCCCGCAAACAGTTTTAAAATGACTCAGGGTGGTTGTTCTTGTAAAAATAGCCTTCCGGCGCCCTTTTGGGGATATTCGGCTTATTTTCCAACAAGAATGGCGTCACCCGACTTATTGCATAAAAATTAAAATTTTGGTATTTTTGGCTATTTTTGCAAAAGGGGTGGTTGGACCCGATGAGGGTTTCCTACGTATCTCACATCCGGTAAGAATCAAACCAGCGCAGTTCGGGCAATAAACTAACTATTTTCGAAAGCAAGACTCTTTTTGACAAATACACTATTTCGAAAAACATGACTCTTTTTATATTTTCTTTTCAACAAGCTATTTAAAAATAAACTCTTTTGTTTTATTTTTCTTTTTGAATTGACAAATAAAACAAACCATTTTTTTAAGAACAAATTTTCCTTTTTCTCTTTTCTTCTTTTTCATTTTCCTCAAAAATTCGGCAGAGTTTCGACTCAATTTTGACATTGGTCATTTTTCTAAAATAGGGAATTAACTCTCTACACTGCTATTTCTCTCTTTTTTTTTCAATTTTTCCAAATATTCAAGCCGGTCAGCATGTGAGTCCGAGACAAATAAATGTACATGCAACACGTAAGATGCATCAGGGTGGTCTTTTTCATATCCGGTTACCTGTCCTAGACGGACCCAACCCCTGTGTTGAGTCCCCTAAGTCATATGCACGTGATACAGGTAAGCGCTCATACTAGGGATCCATCATGGAGTCAAGTTATTCTAGGTTCAAAACCTGGGTATGTGTTCTAGACTGTGTACCCGAGCGGACAACTCGAGTCGAGGAGGGGGCTACGTACCGGGAACCGAAAGGCCATCCGGCTTAGTAACTTGTCTGGACTTTTTCTTATCTCAAGGTATGACACTAACAGAATAGGGAGTCTCAACCAGTAAGCACATCCCCGGAGGTGAGAAGAGGAGGGTTCGGGCAAAGTTTATATACAGTTCAGATAATATCAGAGCGGTAAAATATTTAGCACATTTAGCAGGGAAACATGTAGGAAAATCAGATAAAGCCAAACATAACAATTATTCCAAGCTCGAATTCTTAAACCCTGAACCAGATATTCTGGGTTTGTCATCCCCAGCAGAGTCGCCAAAGCTGTCAAACCTCCTTTTTCACTACACCCGTAAGGGTATAAAGGAGTTTTTCCACTCAAAGGACAATCGAAACGGGATTTGTTTATTAAAAATTAGAGTCGCCACTTGGGAGATTTATGGTTTCTCAAGTCACAGGTTGAATCCCGAATCGAGGAAATTATTGACTCTATTTAACAGTTCGCGATCCAGAAATTCGAGTAAGAAATTCTGTTAACACGAGAGAAGGTGTTAGGCATTCCCGGATTCCGTGGTTCTAGCACGGTCGCGTAACTGTCATATTTGGCTTATTTATTTGATTTTAGTACACGTTTTGGCCTATGTGTTTTTAACTTTGAACCGCTTTTATATTTAGTATTTTAAGAGAGTTGCAACGTCATGAAAACATGTCTCGAATCGCGTCACATAAATGCACCCGCAATCTTTGACACATTTCGACTTCGTTGATATTTGGATTTGGGTCACATAAATGTGCACCCATATTTAAGAAGGTAAGATTATTAAAAACGCGCCTAAAATGACTAACGCGTTATTATCTTTGAGGAAGGCCGTGAAATTCTCTAGACGGCCCATCCCGAAGTCTAGGTATTTTGTATAAATATTTATCGAGGGTCCCGCAATTTGTTTGTTTTGTTTAGCGAGGCTCAAATCGTTTTATTAATCAATCTGCAATTTTCTATTTTTATTCTCTAAAAATCCACGTTTTTCACATGATGTAGAATTTTAGTAATTTTGGGCTTTGAAATTAGCCTGGGCAATAAGTGAACACAGTTTGCTCTGATTTTTAACTTGCCCAGTTTTGGGCTTACAATGTTGCCCTTGAGACCAGGCCTCAGCTTATACTACCTGGGCCGCACACTAATCAAATTGACAGGGGTCATGGGTTTGGACGTTTTCAACCGCCCAGCATTGAGCCCAAACATTTTCAGTCCAATTAATGTTAGCCATACTTTAGTCAATGTTGACAATGAAACAAGGATATAGAATCCAATGACCTATTTTAGGCATAAACGTAATATCAATTAATGGTGGTCTTCATAAACAATTAATGATTCAACAATTACCAATTCATGTTCATAAACAAGGATTCAACAATTCACATTCATAAACAATTAAACAGGGATTATTACTAATGGGTTAACTAAAGTATTCAACACAATCTGGTGATGATTATCAATTCAAACTATCAACGAGTTACCTATCAGTCAGATCCAGTGTTAAACGGTCATGAAATTTGATAAACGATTTACCAATTAACACTGATTATGAACCAGTTTCGTAGTCAATCCCAAACTAACTCAAAACTTACATTATTCCAGCCATCTTCTGATTTCAAAGTCACACTTACACAAATCAAAAGTAAACTATGATATGGCTGAATATTCTCTAATTTAATAGTCCAATAGTTCTATGAGCATATGTAAATGGAAACAAATAAAACAACTAACTCCTATTCCTTCTAACAACTAATGTGAAAACTAAATTCATTTAATCAACATGCTAAACTTAGGCATTTATAGTCAATCAAATAACAGTCCAACCGTCTTATTACAGTCTAGTTATTACAAACAATACAAATTTTGCATAAACATGACTGTTTCCTCTCAATACCAAACAACACTAACTAATTCAACAATCAATTCAAAATACTTCATCATTTAATCTCCAAATCATAAAATCTACATGGATCCTTCATAAGTTCAGACGAGGCCAAGGAAAAATTCCTGGAAATTGAGATAACAAGAAGAAGGAAAAGTCAGAAATAGCAGTGAACAAGCAGGTGACCAAACACAGCCCAGAAACAAACTCAATAACCAGGAAGTGTTCGAAATCAACAGGATCAGTAAATCAACCAAACACAGCTTGATTTGAACCCAAATGAACTCGAAATTACACTCTGAACTTCAGCAACCAAAGATCACACTAAAAAATGTGAATCCCTGACTAAAAGCTTGAAACTTATCTAAAATTTAACAATGGATCAGTACTTTCTTTTTGGATTTTTGAAGGTTTTCTATTTTTGGTGTTGGATGTGTTAGATCTAGGATTTAAATTTTTGAATTTCAAACTTGGAATTCAGATTTTTCAGAGAATGTATCTGGAGGGAATTTTTGGGGTTCCAAAACTTGTTCATGAAGGCATAGGGGGTTGCCTTTTATAGGCAAATTTCAGGGGGAAGCTTCTAGACCCCCTCACACTTTTTCCCCCTCTTTTATTTCAGATTTTATCCCCTAGTCCCTAATTTACTGACATCTTCTCCAAATTATCCTACTATATTTCATGAAATTGCAAATTGAACCCTATTCTAGGGTATCTAGAGCTTCCAAAATCAGTTACTATCCTGTTCCCTAAGTAAAATGCCCTTAATGCCCTTGTACTTAGTCATGGAATTACTAACCTAGTTGAACCAAGCCCCAAACCTATCACCTTAGTCAATAGGTGACCCTAGTTACTTTCTAAAGCCCAAGCTATTCAACTATAACCAAATTAATTAATAACCAAACGAGCATGGACAAATAGAACCCAATTATAATAGATTAAAATCGAATACTAACTAAACAAATTAAAAGAGATTAAAATCTATGCTACTGAATTAAAATCGCATTCAAACAAAGACTAAACCATTTATCAAAAATTACTAACACAGGATCAAATCACATGAATAGAAGAAAATTATTGCTTTGTTGTTTTTTAACCACTTAATAGTATAATTAGGTCAACACCCCAAGGTTAAATAATAAAATATGATAAAGGAAACAAAACAGTATTCAAGGTTTGACCTCAGTTTGATTGAACGATGACTACCAATTTTGAACAACCTTAGGTGGAATTGAGAACAAAGGATAAGAGCAGAAATTTGGCTATTTTGTCCAGAAAAGAAAAGAAGGAAGGCAGTCGAATTGAAACGAGACAAACAGAAAAGAAAAATATGAAGCATGAAAAAGAAAATCACCACCTTGACTCAAACTTGAGACCCAAAACTTTGATTTACTGGTCATTTATTCTCCATCAAGTAACTGATACCCGTAAGACCAGTTTTGACTTTGGCTTCGAGGGCTCGAACCCTAGATTTAATCTTCGCGAAGTTCAACGAGGATTTGAGGGACATGGACTGGATTTTTAGAACGGGGGGAACAAAGGAATTCAAGGGTGTCAATTTGAAGTTGATTGGCGACGGCGCCGCCAACGGAAAAAGTGGGCGGCGCTAGGGTTCTGCCCCTTTTGAGTTTGAGATTTGAGGTGTTTCGGGAGGGTTTGTGGTGAATGGAGTGTGTGTCTGAGATGACAGGGTTGAGGGGAGTTTGTGGTACAATTTTGGTAAGATTTGGCGATCAAACACCGCCACATGCGATTTTCGGTACTGGTGGCGGCAGTGAGAAATGAGGGTTGAAGATGATGGTTCTAGGTTAGAAAATGTTTCTTCAGATATTTTAATCAAATAAAGAGAATAAATTGTGGCCCTTGGATGAAATAAAATGGACGGATAAGATTGAGAGACCACTTACCAAGCTAAAACGACGTCATTTTGAGGGTTCTAGAAGCGTAAGGTTGGACCGGGTACAACTTTGGTTGGACGGGTAATTTGAATGAGTTTAGGGGTTGTGAGCTCGAATATTTTGGGCCAAAGAAATGGTGGCCTGGTCCTTTTCATTTTTTATTTATTTTCTTGCTTTTCCTTTTTGTATTTGTTTTTTTATTCATCATTTACATTTTCTTGATTTTTATGGAATTAAAAATAAAACTGAATTGACTTCTAAAAATATTATTCACACTACTACAAAAAAGGTCTTTGGCGGCAATTAGGTAATTGCCACTAATGAATTATTTAAGCTAAAATATTAGCGGCACATGACCATTAGCCACTAAAAGATATATTTTTAACGACAATAAAAAACAATTGCCACTAAAAATCCCTAATTGAATTATATTTTTTATTATTTTAACTTTCCCTCGTACAATCTTTCCCTCCAATTTTTTGAAATAATAAATTACATTCCCTCCAATTAGAAAATCTTACAATTAAAAAAAACAATTGGAAAAACTAAACCTATAACTATAATGATACAGAAAGACGTCTACAATTAGAATGATAGGAAGAACGACGGAAAACCTGCGCAGCATCGCTGAAAAACCTCCACCCTGCCCGGTCTTCGGCCATCCCAGGTCATTCTCGATCGAGTTATGTATAATTTTGGGTTGATGCTGCTCGATTATTATCAGTGTTCTCTGTCAATCTTCTCATTCAATCTTTGCCCTGAACGTCTTCAACTCTATTTTGTGTAGGTTTCAAGAATTATTGCAGAAAGCCTTCGTCTCCTTCAATTTCTGCTGTAATCGGCAGAAGTTTTTGCTTACCAGGTTCCAATTTTGATTTTTGATTTTTGATATCCAACTACGGCCTTTTGGGCTTAGCGAAAGTATAGGTTTTTCTGTGTTTACTAAGTCGTTTGTCATATCTGGTTGTTGTTAGATTGATAGTCGATAGATTGAATTGATTCCTCCTCTGTTACTCTCTTGTTTTCGAATTGGTTCCTCTATTTTCAAGGCTACTGTTATTTTTGTGATTTTTCAAAAATTTTCTAAGTGTTAGTTGATGCATATTGAAGTTTTAGTTGAATGCCAGCAGTCGAGATATGAATTCAACCATGTTCAAACTTTTTGCCCGAACATCAGGAATTCCATATCAGTTTTGCGTAAGTATAAGAATGGTTGTTTTCATATATTTTATTATCTTGTTCCTGTCAACGAGATGAAACAGTGGTTTGCTTAAGCTATTAGCATAGCTAGTACATGAATGTTATATGGTGCAGAAGTTACAGCACAGACTCATTTGTTCTCTCGGTCGTTAATTAATGAAATTGGCAGACAACTTAGGCAATGCCTGCCTAAAGTTCATCCAGGGATTCATGAATCCATCTTTATGTGCGCCGAAGAAGATAAGACATCGAATATCCAATCTTACTCGCCTTCTGGATCCTTTTAGTCTATTGCTGTTTCATTTACTAATGGGCTTCTATTGCCACTGCATGTCAGGAAACTGTAGATATTTGGAAGTTCTATTAGGTTATATGCATTCCTTTCCCGAATGAAATTGTATTTTTTTAATATAGTTCTATAGGCAGGGTGTGGCTCTGGTGCTCATTTTTAAGTTGCATTGTTGGAAGTTAGTCTGAAAGCTGATTGTTCGGATGGCTTAAAATTCTGAAAAGTTTTTTTGTGGTAAGAAAAATATCTTGTATTACGAAATAGTACACCATTGCTATTTTAGATAGGTACTATACCATTGTTTTTCTGGATCATTTATCCTTTCCTTATCTACCGAGAAAAAAAGGTGTCCTCCCTTTCCAGGGTGATCAGTTTTTTCTTTTTACTGCATGTAGTAAAAGTTATTAATCCCGGTTTTATTAACTTTCTCCGCCATCTGACTTATGCCTTCTTCCTCCCAAGGTCTCAAATTTGGTGTCCAACAAGCTCTTAAAAGTGACTGAGGATTCTAACACCTGCATTTGATGTCTTAATTCTATTTAGTTTAACGAGAATATTTTTTGTTTGCTTGTTGAAGTATTTTTTAATGCTTTAAGTCGTCCAATGCTTTGAAGTCTCTCCCTCACTCTCTCTCACACACACACTTAGTCTCATTTTGAAAATTGTCTGGCATGGTTCAAAATTCAAGTAAATTTAATACTCAAACAAATGTCCTACTACTGCTGCATTCTCACATTCTTCACTTTGCCTTCTCCTTTGCCTCTTCTTCCAGCTAGTGAGTTTCTATGTGCTTGAATCTGTATTAGTTTTATGATTTTTCATTAGTCTTTAATTAGTTAATTAATGTCACTGAAGTATATCACAAACTTGTTTGGGACTGAGGCATAGTTGTTGTTGTCGTTGTAGTGCCATTATAATATGTGATCTGTTTGTTGTATAAGTATTTAGTTGTAATTCATTAGCTAAAAACTGAATATCAAAGTAAGCAAATGATTCATATGGGCGAATGCCTTCTAGTTGGGATTAAGATATAGTTGTTGTTGTTGTTGTTATTGTTACGCTTGTATGAGGTTTGGTACTTGAAAGGAGACTTTTTAGTCTAGTTAGAGACATATTATTTGGGGTTTACAGGACTGTTAGTTTTAGAGAACCCCTAATTTGCCTAAAAAGTCACAGTTTTAGTATTTGAATGAAGTGGACCGAAATAGAGCAGAATGAACCCCAACTAGTTTGAGATTGATTGATCGATTGACATAGACTAACACAAAATAAGAAAAAGAAGAAGCACGAGAGGAAACCTGGGCGTGCTTATCCTAAGCTTGAGATCTGTCAATTTGGAGATAATAACATTGCAGCTCTGTAATCTAGAGACTACTACTACTACCAATGAGATGGTCAATAGTCAATTTATCTTCCCTTTTAGTTTTGTCACAATGGTGTCCAAATGCCAGCATAAATGTAACGACCCGGCCGGTTGTTTTTGGAATTTATGCCCTGATTCCCCATTAACTGCTTTCCCTAAGTTTATTTCTACTATTTTGGTTTGTCTGGACGTTCGGTATTAGGATTCGAAGTGTTTTGGGACACTTAGTCCCTAAATGAGAGTTTAAGAATTGAAAAATGATCTGTATTCGGAATAGTGTGAAGACGACCTCGGAATAGAAATCCGATGGTTCCGTTAGCTCCGTTAGATGATTTCGGGGTTGGGAGCGTGTTCGAAATGTTATTTGGAGGTCCGTAGCTCATTTAGGCTCGAAATGCCGAAGTTTGAAATTTTGAAGTTTCCGGTCCGATAGTTCATTTTTGATCCGAGGGTTGGATTTGAATTCCAGAAGTTGTTGTAGCTCCGTAATGTCATTTGGGATGTGTGTGCAAAATTTCAGGTCATTCGGACGAGGTTTAGTTAGGTTTTTGATTGAAAGCGTATTTGGTTAGAATTTGAAGTTCTTAGGCTTGAATCCTTGATTTAATC
>MU763355.1:0-54827 GCA_026770625.1 Nicotiana glauca | reverse complement strand
GTCCAAATTTATACTCATGAACTAATTGATCTTTAGAGACAAAGCAAAAGTAGAAAATTTAGATACTTTAGCATGTCCTTCTAATAATATGAGATGAGCCTCGCCAAATAAAAATACACAATTGTGGGGCCCTCATTAATTACTTACTAAAATACTTAGTATACGGGATAGGCCGTTTAGCGAATTTCACGGCCTTCCCAAAAGATAATAATACGTTAGCCGTTTTAGGCGCAATTTTAAATAAACTTACCTTCCTAATACGGGTGTGCATTTCATGCAACTCAAATCCAAATCCGAAAACGTCGAATGAGAATGTGTCGAGGATCCGGTTGCATTTCATGTGACGTGATCCGAAAATATATTCTTAAATGACGTTCACTTTCTTAAATAAAAATAATTGACAAAAAGCGGTAATTAATTCTAAAAAATGCACAAGCAAAGTAACATGTACAAAAAATTAAAATTTAGCCAAATATAACAGTTGAGCGACCGTGCTAGAACCACGGAACTCGGGAATGCCTAACACCTTCTCCCGGGTTAATAGAATTCCTTACCCGAATTTTTGGTTTGCGACTATTAAACAGAGTCAAACCCTTCCTCGGTTCGGGATTCGAACCGGTGACTTGGGACACCATAAATCTCCCAAGTGGCGACTCTGATTTTTAAATAAAAACGAATCCCGTTTCGATTGTCCTTAAATTGGAAAAACTCCTTTATTACTATATCTCTTCCCGGGGTATAGTAAAGGCCGATATCTCTTCGGTAAAAAGGAGGTGTGACAGCGGGATCCCTAGTCCAGTCAACACCCCAACCTAAGGTATACCACTCTTGGGCACCTCCTTATCTCTGTCCTCACCACCTCCATCACCTCTGCATGCACTCTCCCCAGATAATGAAGCTGTGGGGGAGGTGGAGTATTTTCCACTACCGGCTTCAGACTCACTAGATGAATCTGAAACTACATTTACCGATTTTTTGCTAGTAGGTGATGTTGGAGGGGTATCAGTTAGGTGGAAGGGGTTGGTTATGTGAGTTGGGATCGAATCTGAGGAGATTTCCTTGGAAAGCACACTCACTCCCCGAGGAATGAGAGGCAGCTCTATCTGCAACTCTTATCAGCTTCCGGGTCTTTTTTATGTTCTCCCGAGCCTGGGGGGTGAGTTTTGCTACTCTCTTGCCTTTACCCCCTCAGGAGGAACCACCTCTCCCGGGTTGTTGTGACCCCTTACCCCCTCTTTGTTTAACCATTATCTGCAGACACACACATCTAACATTGTTAGTTTAAGCACAAGCAGTGAAACAGATGTATGAAATAGATTTCAGACAGCAGATGCAGTATTGCATAACACAGTTGTAGAACATTGCACCGCGGCCCCCATAAATAGAAGTGCGGCCGCATTGGAGGCACCACGGACCGCGCTAAAGTGACCGCGGTCTGTACTGGGCACTGACCCAAAATAACAACTCTCTGAATCTCCCACCGTGGTCCGTACAAAATAGGGTCGCGGCCACGGTGGGCCAGAGCGGACCGCGCTTAGTGCAATGCGGCCGCGCTGAAAACAAATCAGCTTGCATAGTGAACACCACGGTCCGCACAGAAAGGCAACGCGGACCGCGTCAGGGCACCGCGGACCGCGCTAAGGCAACCGTGGTGCGTGGAGGCTAGGGTTTATGGGCACTAAATTAGGGTTGTATTTTTGCCATTTTTGTTCAAATTTTTACAACTACTTTGTCCCTACTCATTTGCCCAATCATTAGACACATTCATCACATAACATAGGTTTTAAACTATCCTAAACTAACAATTAAATGAAAAAGAAGAAGCTAGGAGATGACAGAAGAAGCTAAAACTACTGGGCAAGCAATTAAAATTAAAATATGAAATTAATTAATCACAAATGCATGAAATGTTACCAGGTTTATGAAGATTGAATGCAATTAGTCCAAGCAAGCAAGAGTTATGGTCTCAAAAAGGGATGAACAGTAGTTCTAGGGCTCAGAGTTTTCAAAGTTCAAAAAGGGTACACTGAGACCCTCGGGCTCTATTTATAGAAAATGATGCGGGCCCCATACTCACCTACCAGCGCGGCCACGCAAAATGGACCGCGCTGGATTTCACCAAATGAAGTTTCAGTAGGCAACCTCTACGGACCGCGTAAAAGCAGACCGCGACCGCGACCGCGAAGGTCCACCGCGAACCGCACTAACTGGACCACGACCGCGGTGGAAAACTTCAAAGACCATCATTTTTAGCTCATGCCAGTGCGGACTGCACAATGTGCACCGCGGACGCACTGGCAAACTTCAGAGGCTGTGCAAAATTTTTTTCCAACTTATTTTGCACTGCATCAACACAATCCCTGCAACATCTCATAAACAATTAGCTCAAAAATCCTAAACTACAAAGAAAATCAAAGGAAAAGAAAAAGACATGGGTTGCCTCCTAAGAAGCGCCTGATTTAACGTCACGACACGATGCGGATTACCAACACATCATTTGAAATGAGCCATAGCCACCGCGTGGCTATCACCAATCTTCCCAAGATAATACTTCGCACGATGGCGATTGACTCTGAATATTTTACCATTCTTATTCCTTAGATGAAAAGCACCAAATAGGGTTACACATACAACTTCAAATGGCCCACTCCACTTTGATTTCAGCTTTTTGGGAAACAACCTTAGACGAGAGTTGAACAAGAGGACCAAATCATCAACTTTGAATTCTTTTCCCCGAGCATATTTATCGTGAAGATAATTCATCTTGTCCTTATACAAGGACGAGTTGGAGTAGGCATGAAATCTAAACTCATCAAGCTCATTAAGTTGCTCAACACGGAGATTCGCCGCAACATCCCATTCCAAGTTCAACTTTCTCAAGGCCCACATAGCTCTGTGCTCCAATTCCACCAGTAGGTGACATGCTTTCCCAAATACCAACTGGTACAGAGACATGCCAATTGGGGTCTTGTACGCGGTTCGGTAGGCCCATAGAGCATCATCTAACTTTTTGGACCAATCGGTCCGATTTGCATTGACAGTTTTGGACAAGATACTCTTTATTTCTCGGTTGGAGACTTCCACTTGACCACTAGCTTGAGGATGATAGGGGATAGTCACTTTATGATTTACTCCATACTTGTCAAGCAATGAATCAAAAGCCTTGTTGCGAAAGTGAGACCCCTCATCACTAATGATAGCACGAGGAGTGCCAAACCTTGTGAAGATATTCTTTTTCAAAAATGCCACAACACTCTGGGCTTCATTGTTGGGTAAAGACACGGCTTCAACCCACTTTGAGACATAGTCCACTGCCACGAGAATATAAGTGTTCCCACAAGAGCTCACGAAAGGATCCATGAAATCGATGCCCAAACATAAAAAATATCCACCTCGTGAATCGTATTGAGGGGTATCTCATCCTTTTTTGAAATTCCCCTGGCTCTTTGTCATGCATCACATCTCTTTACCAAATCACTAGCATCTTTAAACAAAGTCGGCCAATAGAAATCGCAACTCAAGCCTTTGAAGCTGTTCTCACCCCTCCATGATAGCCACCATAGGGGGAGGAGTGACAAGCCTCCAAAATGCTCAATTGTTCACCTTCTGGGACATATCTTCTAATCACACCATCCGTGAAAATTTTAAACAAGTACGGATCATCCCAATAAAAATCCAAACTATCCCGCTTGAGTTTTTTCTTTTGGTTGGAAGAGAGCTCACACGGGACAGTTCTGGTCACAACGAAGTTGGCGATATCCGCGAACCATGCCATGTCACATATTGCCACAGAAAGAAGTTGCTCGTCGAGGAATGTATCATTTATTTCAAGGCCGTCACATGGCCTCCCTTCTTCCTCCAATCGGGAATAATGGTCCGCAACTTGATTCTCACTTCCCTTCCGGTCCACTATTTCTAAGTCAAATTCTTGAAGAAGTAACACCCATCTCATCAATCTTGCCTCAAATCCTTCTTGGTCATCAAATACCTAAGGGTGGCATGGTCCGTGTGCACAATCACCTTGGCCCTCATAAGATAAGGCCTAAATTTCTCCATGGCAAATACAATGGCCAATAACTTATTTTCCGTCACTGTGTAATTTCGTTGAGCTTCATTCATAGTCTTACTTGCATAGTACACGGGATGGAACATTTTGCTAACTCGTTGACCTAACACCGCCCCCACCGCAACATCACTTGCATCACACATTAGTTCAAAGGGAAAACTCCAATTAGGTGCGGTGATGATAGGAGTTGTGGTCAACTTGTACCTTAGAAGTTCAAAGGCCTCCATGCATTTTTCGTCAAAGACAAACTTGGCATCTTTCTTTAGCAACTTGCAAAGTGGATTCACAAACTTAGAGAAATCTTTGATAAACCGCCGGTAGAACCCGACATGCCCAAGAAAACTCCTCACCCCTTTAGCAGAAGTGGGGGGAGGGAGCCTTGAAATCACCTCGATCTTAGCCTTGTCTACCTCAATCCCATGCTTAGAAATCTTGTGACCCAACACTATACCTTCTTTAACCATAAAATGGCATTTTTCCCAATTGAGAACGAGGTTAGTTTCTTCACATCGAGCCAAGACTCTATCCAAATTTATCAAGCATTCTTCAAAGGAGTCACCAACCAGACTAAAGTCATCCATAAAGACCTCCAATATGTCTTCCACCATGTCGGTAAAAATAGCCATCATGCAACGTTGGAAGGTCACCGGAGCATTGCACAACCCGAATGGCATCCGGGAGAAAGCAAATGTACCATAGGGGCATGTAAAAGTGGTCTTCTCTTGGTCCTCCGGGGCAATTAAGATTTGATTGTAGCCCGAGTACCCATCCAAAAAGCAGTAGAAAGCTTGCCCCGCAAGGCGATCAAGCATTTGATCAAGGAATGGCAAGGGGAAGTGATCTTTGGGGGTCACCTTGTTTAGTTTCCGATAATCCATACAAACACTCCACCCGGTAATGGTCCAAGTGGGAATAAGATTATTGTTGTCATTTGTCACCACCTTCATCCCTCCTTTCTTTGGCACACATTGGACCGGAGAGGTTCATCAGCTATCGGAAATTGGATAAACCACACCAGCGTTAAGCCACTTGATAACCTCCTTCTTTACCACTTCTCACATCGCCTCATTTAGTCTTCTTTGATGTTCAAGTGAATGCCTTGAATCCTCCTCCAAGATGATTTTATGCATGCAAAAGGCGGGGCTTATCCCCCGAATGTCCGCCAGAGTCCATCCTATTGCCCTTTTTCGCCTTTGAAGCACCTCCAAATTGGCCTCAACCTGTAAGTTAGTAAGGCAAGAAGATAGAATAACTAGAAGAGTTGAATTAGAGCCCAAAATTCATACCTGAGGTGTGGAGGAAGTTGCTTCAACTCCAACACCAGTGGCTCCTCAATCGATGGCTTTGTTGGTGGAGTTTTGCGGTTTTCAAGATCCAAAGATAACTTCCTAGGCTCATATGAATATGAACCCATACCATGCAATGCATTCACGCACTCCACTCTACTAGCATCATTATCGACATCCATGTTAAGAAGCACGGCCTCAAGAGGATCTTCAACATTTATCATGGAACTTGTGTCATCCACTATCACACCTGTGACAATGTCCACAAATGAACACACCTCCGTGCTATTGGGTTGTCTCATTAATTTGCAAACATGGAATACCACCTTCTCATCTCCCACTCGGAATGTCAACTCACCTGCTTCAACATCGACCAAGGCCTTCCCCGTAGCTAGGAAAGGTCTCCCAAGAATAATCGGCACTTTAAAGTCCACCTCACAATCCAATATGACAAAGTCGACCGGCAATATGAATTTATCAACACGGACAAGAACATCATCAATTATGCCCAAGGGTCGCTTCATTGATCGATCCGCCATTTGAAGTCTCATTGAGGTTGGCCTAGGTTGCCTGATTCCCAAAGTCTTGAAGACCGAATAAGGCATCAAATTTATGCTAGCCCCCAAATCACAAAGGGCCTTGGCAAAATCCGCACTACCGATAGTGCAAGGGATAGTAAAAGCTCCGGGGTCCTCAAGTTTCGGGGCCATAGAATGCACGATAGCACTCACTTGATGAGTCATCTTAATTGTTTCGCACTCCATTGACCTCTTCTTTGTTACCAAATCTTTCATAAACTTTGCGTACCCCGGCATTTGCTC
The DNA here is from genome assembly GCA_026770625.1 of Nicotiana glauca. Taxonomy (NCBI): domain Eukaryota; kingdom Viridiplantae; phylum Streptophyta; class Magnoliopsida; order Solanales; family Solanaceae; genus Nicotiana; species Nicotiana glauca. Next base: position 48,654 of record MU763355.1, on the reverse strand, counting down.
AAGTGCCTCAACCAAAGGCACATTGATTGTAAGGCTTTTCATCATCTCTATGAACTTTTTGAATTGATTGTCACTCTTTTGCTTTGCTAACCGTTGAGGATAAGGTGGAGGTGGTCTAGGCAAAGGTGCCTTGGCTTTGGGCACCACCGGCTCGGGCATATCAATAATGTGTTCCCTAGACGGGTTCACGGCATCTTGTGTTTCCACCTCGGCCTCATCAATATCTATCCTCACCTCATTGTTCACATTTGTTTCAACCACATCTTCAACAATCAAAGGACCCACATCTTCTTGGAACCCAACATCATCATTCACAACTTGATTTTCATTCGAGGCATGCACATCACCGCCTCTCCCACTTCTTGTTGTAAACGCCATCACATGATTGTTACCTCCCTTCGGGTTCACTACCGTATCACTTGGTAGAGCACCCTTAGGTCGAGTATTCAATGATTGAGAGATTTGGCCTAGTTGCACCTCCAAATTCTGAATAGAGGTATTTTGGGAAGCCAATTGAGCATCGGAGTCTTGGTTCTTCTTCATCATTTGTTCGAACATCATTTCTATTCTCCATATATCACTACCCGAAGAACTAGACCTTTGAGATTGAACGGGAGGTGGATTGTTCGGTTGTTGGTACATGGGGGGCCTTTGAAAGCCTTGCCCCCGGTTGCCATGGTTTCCGCTATTATTCCACCCTCCTTGATTGTTGTTGTTGCTCCAATTATTATTGGTCCCGTTCCAATTGCCTTGATTGTTACCTTGGTTACCCCAATTTTTGTTTTGATTGTTGTTGTTCCAATTGCCACCACCTTGTTGTTGGTTGTTATTATTCCAATTACCACTACCTTGTTGATTGCCCCAATTGCCTTGGGACGCCATTGTTGATTCCCTGGATTTCCTATATTCCCTTGGTAGTTATTGGCATATTTACATTCCTCACTTTGATCATCATAACACTCACTAGTATAACCACCACCATCATTATTGTTGTCAAATTGCTCACAATTACCTTGAGATTGTTGTTGCCCTCTTTGCCTCCTTTTCAACATAGAAACACCTTCCATTGCATTGACTTGGCATGGGTTTTGGACTTGTTGCAATTGCGCCTTCACTAATTGATTCATAGTTGTTGTAAGCTCAGTAATAGCTTGGCTATGATTGTGAAATTCCTTGTGCAAATGGATGACCGTGGGGTCACCTTGGGGCACATTTGCTCGGCTTTGCCATGCTGAAGAGGTGTCAGCCATTTCATCAAGTACATCAGATGCCTCTTGGTAAGAAAGTTTCATGAAGTTCCCTCCGGCTAATTGGTTCACAATGCACTAACTCGTGGTATTGATGCCCCGATAAAACGTTTGTTGTATCATCGCCTCGGTCATGTCGTTATTAGGGCACTCCTTCACCATTGTTCTATATCTTTCCCATATCTCGTGCAAAGGTTGCGTTGGCTCTTGCTTGAATACGAGGATTTCATCCCGAAGAGCCGCCATATGACTTGGANCACAATCCAATATGACAAAGTCGACCGGCAATATGAATTTATCAACACGGACAAGAACATCATCAATTATGCCCAAGGGTCGCTTCATTGATCGATCCGCCATTTGAAGTCTCATTGAGGTTGGCCTAGGTTGCCTGATTTCCAAAGTCTTGAAGACCGAATAAGGCATCAAATTTATGCTAGCCCCCAAATCATAAAGGGCCTTGGCAAAATCCGCACTACCGATAGTGCAAGGGATAGTAAAAGCTCCAAGGTCCTCAAGTTTCACGGCCATAGAATGTACGATAGCGCTCACTCGATGAGTCATCTTAATTGTTTCGCACTCCATTGACCTCTTCTTTGTTACCAAATCTTTTATAAACTTTGCATACCCCGGCATTTGCTCAAGTGCCTCAACCAAAGAGACATTAATTGAATGGCTCTTCATCATATCAATGGACTTTTTAAATTGATTGTCACTCTTTTTGCTTTGCTAACCGTTGAGGATAAGGTGGAGGTGGTCTAGGCAAAGGTGCCTTGGCTTTGGGCACAACCGGCTCGAGCATATCAATCACGTGTTCCCTAGACGGGTTCACAGCATCTTGTGTTTCCACCTCANGATTGTTGTTGTTCCAATTGCCACCACCTTGTTGTTGGTTGTTATTATTCCAATTACCACTACCTTGTTGATTGCCCCAATTGCCTTGGGACGCCATTGTTGATTCCCTGGATTTCCTATATTCCCTTGGTAGTTATTGGCATATTTACATTCCTCACTTTGATCATCATAACACTCACTAGTATAACCACCACCATCATTATTGTTGTCAAATTGCTCACAATTACCTTGAGATTGTTGTTGCCCTCTTTGCCTCCTTTTCAACATAGAAACACCTTCCATTGCATTGACTTGGCATGGGTTTTGGACTTGTTGCAATTGCGCCTTCACTAATTGATTCATAGTTGTTGTAAGCTCAGTAATAGCTTGGCTATGATTGTGAAATTCCTTGTGCAAATGGATGACCGTGGGGTCACCTTGGGGCACATTTGCTCGGCTTTGCCATGCTGAAGAGGTGTCAGCCATTTCATCAAGTACATCAGATGCCTCTTGGTAAGAAAGTTTCATGAAGTTCCCTCCGGCTAATTGGTTCACAATGCACTAACTCGTGGTATTGATGCCCCGATAAAACGTTTGTTGTATCATCGCCTCGGTCATGTCGTTATTAGGGCACTCCTTCACCATTGTTCTATATCTTTCCCATATCTCGTGCAAAGGTTGCGTTGGCTCTTGCTTGAATACGAGGATTTCATCCCGAAGAGCCGCCATATGACTTGGAGAAAAGAACTTGGCAATAAATTTGTTCGCCAATTCATCCCATATGGTGATAGAATAGTTGGGGAGCCTTTCTAACCAATCCAACGCTTTACCTCAAAGAGAGAACGGTAAAAGCCTCAATCTCAACGCATCCTCAGACACATTTGTTTTCTTGCTACCCCTGCGTGTATCAACGAACTCCTTCAAGTGCTTGTAAGCTTTTTGATCGGAGGCGCCGTAAAATACCCTCTTTGCTCGAGCAAGGTCAACATGACATTTATAATTTGAAAGTTCCCCACTCGGATTCAGGGAGGAACAATGGCACTCGCATATCCTTGATTCGGGAGGACTCTTGGAGCTACTCTTGGCGGTGGCGGAGGAGGGTCTGGAATATTATTGTTGTCATTTGCATTGCCCTATCGGCCTCTACATGGAGCTTGAGGTAAGGGAAACTCATCATTATCAAGATTGTCTACCTCCTCCCCCGCATTCACATTGCCAAGAGGGTCATTAGCATTGAGAGCCATTTGTACCTGACTAATCGACACAAACAAAATTAGTAAACAAGAAGGAAAGAGAAGTAAAACACAAAACTAACTAAACAGATAGTCAACATTGTAAGCTCCCCGACAATGACGCCAAAAAGTGATCGCTGCCAACTCGATGCTATACCAAGGTAGGAAAAGCGGGTCGCAATAGCTTTTACCCGAATAGAGGTCGGGATCGATATCCTCAGGGAGCTAGCAGTGGAGTTGGATTTTCTGTCTAGTCTAGAGATGTGTTTGTACTCCTAATGTCACTTCAACCATTTTTGGTTTTTGATTTTTATACTACTATTATAAAACTAATGATCAAAACTAAATTATGCTATTAGAATATTGCTAAGTTGTATCTAATGTGAAGAAAGGCACTAGGGTCGTGACACTATCTAGGTGGCAAATTGACAGGTGGATGCTACTAAGGATAGATTGACATATTTAGGGCTTATGCTATAACCGTTGCACTATTGTACCCACTCTAACACCTCTCAGTATAGAGAGTGATTTTGCCCAATTAACTCTCTCGAGACCAATTGGGTAAGCCAATTTGATCAAGCAACTAGGGTTCAAGTAGGGTGATTACTGTCTCGAGATTTAACCCGTTAATTGGGACTATCATTTCTCATGAGTCCATTCCAATTCCTTGTTGGGTCAATTTTGGGGTCGTAGACTCTCTTTCTCAAGAGGAGTTAGACCCACTAAGCTTGAATCAGTGTTTGCAACCACAAATTCGAAATTAAAACATAAAATCAACCCAAATAGCAAACACCCATAATCATTCTAACCCTAGATGGTAACACCCATCAATTACCCACACTAGGGTTGAGCCACAACCCTAGCTAATGGGTTTAGCTACTCATGCTAGCTACATAAATTGAAGAAATAGATGAAGAACTAAGCATATTAATTAATTACTAAGAAGAAATCACAATAATCTATCGTTAATGAAGAGCAAAAGTGCCAAAAATGTCTACAAAACCGAGTCTCACGAGCGCAGCTAAGTCTGGAATGTCTAACTTGACCTAAAAATGGTAAAATGTTCTATTTATACTAGGCTGGAAAAATGGGACAAAAATACCCCTGCGGGGTTAGTACGGGCCGAACAAAATGGACTGCGGCCGCACTGGCTCTTGGACTTCACATTTATGCTTCTCTGAACTTGAGGACCACGGATCGCGTGAAAGTGTACCGTGGCCACAGTGGACATTGGCGCGATCCGCACAAGTACGATAGCGGACCGCATTTCTTGGAACTAGCATTTCTTTAACTCTCTAAATCTCTGCTTCGCGGACTGCACAAAAGAGTAGCGCGGCCGCGGAGCCTGATCGCGAAACGCGAGAATCGTACCGCGCTCGCATTGCCTCCATCTTGAATATGTAAACTATCTGACCCTTCTAGTGCGGCCGCATTCACGTTTGCGCGGTCCGCAATAGGTTCTCTTTTCCTCAATTCACTTAGTCTTTGACACTTGAGCAGGTTTCGCTCCTTTTTGAGCCTATCTTTGACATTTGTCATTTTGTCGATCAAACCTGTAATCAAGCACAACTGGTGAGCATTTTGGGACTATTTTGTAGCAATTTATTACCAAAGTATAGGTAAGTAAGGGCATAAAATATGTTAAGATCTCAACTTATCAACTCCCTATGTAGTCTCAGTGTCCATAGCAGTATCACCACCCTTAGGCTCCTCCAACTATATCTCATCATCCTCTACTCGGGGAGTAGTGGGGTTGGTGAACATCTGTAACACCGCCTCAACTGTGTGGGTAGCGAAGTTTGGCTCCTCAGACTGGCCAGCTGGTGCCTCTGATGCCTTTAGTGCTGATGGGTCCGCTGGTGCTGCTGGAGCTGACTCCATCAGCAAGTCAAGGGGAAAATCCCCAGCTGCTGCTATCTTGGTCACCTCTCGTATCAGTCTATCAATTAACTTCTTTGAAGCCTGGGATTTCTTCATTTTCTTCAGCTGCTTCCCAAGCTCCTCAATTGTTGTCCCATGAGCCACCAGGGTGTCCATAATAGTCTTCTGGTTATCCAGAACCTTCTTCAAAGTATCCTCCACTGTAGAAGAAATATGGGGTGTTGGAGTAGAAGACTGTGCTACAACAACATTGGATAAGTCAGCCATCTTTGCAGTAACTGTCTGCATCCAGTTGTTGATACTTGCCAGAGCCTGGGAGACTCTCAGCGCTGTAAGTGGATAAGTAGAAGATGAAGGCACTGAAGTTTATGTTGGCCCTAAAGATGAAGGTGGAGGTATGGCAGTCGTACTGCTAGAAGGCCCAGCTGAAGTGGTAGGCATGTCAGCTGAAGGTATGGCTGCTGAAGCTGTAGTTACCACCGAAGGCCCTTCAGACTGGCCCATGGTAGTAGTTGGATAACCCTTGTTCTTCTTCTTTGGGTTCCTCGGGTCCTTGAGAGAGTACCATGAAAAGGGCTGCTTTGCCCGAACCTTTGTATCAAATGGCTTTGACTCCACTCCCGTATTCGTAAGGTATTCTATGATGGTGTTTGGATATGAGTAGGAGCTCTCACCTTGCCTACCGATCAAAGATATGTTGACCGACATGATGGCACCCACATTGATTAGGTACCCGGCCATGATGGATGCAACTAAGACTACCCGAGGGATTGGAAGAAAGTTTTCATTGCTGCTTGGGTCTATCCAGCTGCATACAAAGGTTTGCCAGCCCTTGGCTTCAAAATTGAGGGTGTTCCGTTAAATGGGAACCCCTGCTATGATCCATGGCGGTGTTGGTCTTGGAGCTGCTAAAATCTTAGCTAGCCAAGGGCGAACCGCATAACCCATTTGAAATTTCTCCAGATATTGTACCGGCTCCACATCCTCGAGCCTCAAGTAAGTTTTCAGTGATGTTTGATCAAATCTAACTTTCAAATTTCTCACTTTTGTCACCTTAGTCCCCTTTTTGACATTTGCCACATTGTCGTATAATTCTCGGACAAAGTGCTCCTTGGCATCCACCACACTTTGAGTGAACCATGTCCACTTTTTTCTCTCCTGAAACTGTCTTACCACGTTCGAGTTGTATCTATCCAAATCCTTCAAATAAAATTTACGCTCAAGAGTGAGCGATATTTGAGTCCACCATTCTCGACACCTGTTGAAAGCATTCAGGCTCATGAATCTGTCTTCCCAAACTTCTTTTTTTTTACCTCTCTAGGCCGGCAACTCGGGTATCACCCCCTCAACCGTCATCAGGTATAGCATCATCATCGTCAACTGGAATTGGTGCAGTGGGGCATGTGAGGGAGAGGGCTTTGAACCTTGGCTTTCATCTTTCGAACCCTCAGAAGAGCTAGCTGAGGAGGAAGGCTCATCTCTAAGTTGGAATTTACCCATAAACTGCCTCGACTATGATTGTTCATCGGGCTGCTCTTGAACAAAGTTACCCTCAGATGCTTCCCTAGACAGAAAATATTCACTGGACTCTGCAGGCTCTGGGGATCTCCCGACAGTTGCCTTCTTGTTTATCACTTTTCGAATAGAGAGTGGTAGGTTGCTCTTGCCTTGACCTTGGGAGGGTTCACCCCTCCCTTTGGATGTATCACCTCTACCTCAAGATCTTACCATTGTCTGCAATATGTAGTAACAGGTTTCAATCAGAGTTCAAATTCATAGCATTAGACAGTTGTAGAACAGACCAGCAAAAACCAGATGCATCTAAAGAAGTGTAGTCCGCACAATAATAAGTGCGACCGCACAATTTTGAAGTACGACTGCAGCCCTGATTCAGTGGGCAGCACAATTTCTTGTGCGACCGCACAATTCCTAGTGCGGCCACACAATGACACCTCAAAATATCAAGTGTCTGAAGACAGAGAAATGATCGATCTACGGCCGCACACACTTTTCCGTGGCCGCAGTCAAAAATCTGCGGACTGCATATTTTGGAGTGTGGCCCGCACAATCAGCTCTACCAAAATGCTTTAACTAAGGATATGTGGACAACACAATTTCTTGTGCGGCAGCACAATTCAAACCAAAAACGCAGTAACCTTATGGTTCCATACTTAGTAAGAAAATTGGGCATGATACTGGTAATTTAAACATGGTAAAATAGCTACCCATCCCCCAATTAGCAAGTAGGAAGTTACCCAATGCACTAATGCTCAACATGATGATGAATTTTACAATTAGGGCTCAAAATAACCAAACTACTATGAATTCAAATTAAGAAAATTGAAAAATATAAGGATGGATTGAGCATACCAGTAATGCAGTGATGCAAGGAAGAATCAAAGAGATGAAATGACTGAGGGATGCTTTAATCAAATGAGTGCACAATGTTTTTTGCCTTTGTAAGTGTTCAGAGTGTCTAAAGTTTGAACAGGAGCATGAAGTCGTCTATCTATACTCCACAAAAGTTGGCAAGGGTTACAGAGATGAGTGCGGTTCGCACAATTTCATGTGCGGCCGCACTCCTATACCTGATACCGATTTACCCTTCGATGATTCTGCGGTCCGCACATTATTGAGTGCGGCCGTAGAATTTGTGCGGCCGTAGATTGGTCTTTTTTCTGACAGACATACTTCAGAGAGTGTGCACTTTTTCCTTTCCAATTGTGTGGTCCGACAAGATTTTTGCGGCCGCAGAGTCCACTCTGATGTAGCACTCAAATTTGTGTTGTCCGCACGTTTTCCATACTTAGAAAAATTTTCCGGGCACAGTCCTTACAAAGCACACTCATTCATGCATACACTTCAAAACCAGTTAGCATAAAACAAGACCTATCTAATGAAGAAAGAAAAGAAAAAGAAAGAGACACATGGTTTGCCTCCCAAGAAGTGCCTGATTTAATGTAGCGATACGACTCAGATTACCAATCACTTGAAATGGAGAACCTCCACGACGTAGCCATCATCACCTTTTCCAAAATAATGCTTCACCCGGTGCCCATTGACTCAACACTTCATCATTATTATTTTTCAAATGCACCAAAGGGTGTCACACCAAAAATCTCAAATGGGCCACTCCATTTTGACTTCAACTTTCCCGGGAACATCCGTAACCGAGAATAGAACAATAACACAAGATCACCTTCTTTAAACTCCTTGTTCTGAATATACTTGTCGTGGAGGTACTTCATCTTCTCCTTGTATAAGGATGAACTTGTATATGTATGGTACCGGAACTCATCTGCTCATTTAATTGTGCCACCCATAAGTTGGCGGTGACATCCCATTCAAGGTTCAACTTTTTCAAAGCCCACATGGCCTTATGCTTAAGTTCCACCGGAAGACGGAAAGCTTTCCCGAACACCAACCGGTATGGAGACATTCCAATTAGTGTTTTGTAAGCCGTCCTATAAGCCCATAAAGCATCATAAAGTTTCTTTGACCAATCCGTCCAGATGGCATTCACTATCTTTGACAAAATACTCTTTAAAGTTTCAGTAGCTAGGGTTCAATATAAGGCAAATCGTTTCTATTAAGATGTTAAATAAATATCATATATTCTCTTTAAATATGCTAGGGTTCATGCATGTTTGGGTGTTGTCACGACCCAAAATCTAACTAGTCGTGATGATACCTAACAATACCCGCTAGGTAAGCCAATCTAATAGTAATCCAACTCAAAGGAGATCTACTGAGAAAAATAATGATAATATAACTGAACTTTTATACAAAGAATCCCCAAGGACTGGTAGTATAAATCATGAGCTTCTAAAATTTAGAGTTTACAAAGCTAGTATGAAATAAATACATCATCTGTTTTAAATATACATAAACAGATTTTTATAAATATAAAGTTACCATGAACAAGAGGCAACTACAACTAGAACGCAGGTTCATCTTCAAAGCCAGCTCCCGCCGTACACAAAAATATCTTCTCCAAAATCTACACATAAGGTGCAAAAGTATAGTATGAGTACAACCGGCCCCATGTACTCAATAAGAAACAAACCTAACCTTAGGTTGAAAGCAGTGATGAGCTTGGACAATAGTCAAAGTCCAACTCCAACAGCCAAGAACAACTCGTAATAATAAGATAAAAGCAGTACAAGCAATAACTCAAAGATACAATGCTCAGTTCATTCACAGTTACGAAAAATAGGCATGCTTTTCAGGTATAATATTAAAACCCAAATCTTTCCCCGAAATTACCAAAATATGAGTAAATTAGAAAACTATAATTTTTTTCTCAACATCAAATGAGATATTTCATTCTCAGATAGCATGAGAAAATTACATCTTTATACATACATATCAAAGTGCATGTAAAATCATAAATGTCACAATCTTATAGCATGAGGAAATGCATCTCTATGCCTGCATGTCAAGTATGCATGTTAAATGCAATGCATCACAGTGATGAACTCATGTACTTACGCTCTCGGAGTACTCAATCTCATTGTCTCACACTCCCACTAATCACGCTTAATCACTCAGCATTATACGGTACCTGCACTTACTGTTGGTATGTCAGACTCCGGAGGGGCGGATCCTGCCCAAGTGCTAATAAAACCTGCTGTGGCGCATAGCCTGATTCCATCGTGAATCAATAATACTTGTTGTGGAATGCAGCCCGATCCTATCATAAATTAATAAAAACTGTTGCGGCGTGCAACCGGCCCCCCTATGAATCAACAATACATGTTACGGCATGCAGCCTGATCCCATAGATATCACTCACAATCAAGCCCTCAGCCTCAACTCGATCTTCAATCTCTCCAGTTTCTCGGACTCATAAATCTCATGTCAATCAGCCCAAATAATGATACATGATATAACAATAAATGATAACAGAGACTGAGATATGATATGCAAATGAATGAATATGATTGAGTATGGAATTGTAAGTTAAGCAAAAAACACAATAGCAGAAATGACCTCAGTTGGTTCCAAGAGAATAATTATATAGCCTAAACATGGTTTCTAACATGGATCACAGCTCAATTACTCTAGCATGTAGAAATTTTATAGATAGAAACAAGATTTGGTAACAACACAATATCACAGAATGAACCGAGTCATAATTCACACGGTGCATGCCCATACGCCCATCTCCTAGCATGTGCATCACCTCAACTCCAATCAAATAACACTTATTTCAGGGATTCATACCCTCATCACCAAGTTTAGATATGTTACTTAACTCAAACAAGCCGAATCCAATACCAAGCAAGCCAAACAATACTCTAGAGATGTCATCCCACACGTACCGACCTCTGAACGGCTTGAAACTAGCAAAAAGCAACTCAAAAATATCAACTAATGCCAAAGGAAACAAACCCAACGATAAAGGTGGAATCTTTAATCAAAATCCCAAAATCAACCAAAAAGTCAAACCTGGGCCCGCACCTCAGAATCTAATGAAGCTTACAAAATCCGATAACCCATTCAATTACGAGTCCAACCATACTAGTTTCACTCAAATCCGACTCCGGATCGATGTTCAAAATTCTAAATTTACTTTATGAAATTTTAGACAAATGTGGTAAATATCTCCCAAATCCGAGTTTCCCAACTCAAAATATGGTCAAATGAACAAACTCTCGATATTATATGCTTCTACCCAGCTTTTCTGCCTCATTTCTTGTGCCAAACGATATCAAAACTCGCTTTTGATGCCTCCAATGGATTTCTTGTAAAATTTCAGTGAAGTTAGGCTTTTGAATCACTCTATTTGACCTTATAATGAAGGATATATGTTGGTTTCAATATTTGGAAATAGTGCAAATTTTTAAATGCGGTTTCAGTTGTAATTTTGTAATTAATCTGATAAATCTGGTAACCCAATTATAAGTAAAATGACCTTAAATTTCTCATACGATGTCGAAAGTTAGTGATTCCAATTGCTATAGTTCCAAATTACGATACGGATATAATGATTTAGTCAAAACGCGAATCAAAGGTCATTTGCTCAATATGGTAACCTTCATGCTCAAATCGAAGTCGAAACCGAAAACAATCACCATGCAACCCAAACTTATCCAAAACTCATCAGAATTTAACCAAACTTTGTGGACATGTCCAAAATCATCATAAAAACTTATTGGAATAATTAAAACCCAATTCCGAGTTCGTTTACCCAAAATTCAAACCTTGGTCAACTTTTCAAACTTTAAGCTTCTAAAACGAGAATCGTTCTTTCAAATAAATCCTGAACTGCTTGAAAACCGAAACCAAAATGCAAGTCATAATATATAATATGAAGCTACTCAAAGTCTCAAACCACCGAATGGAGTGCTAAATCTCAAACGACTGGTCGGCTCGTTACATTCTTCCCCACTTAAATATACGTTCGTCTTCGAACGTGCCTAGAATCGTTCCAAAGCCATCAAATCGCTATATAAACCCACCATACACAACCATGGGTGATCATACATCACCCCAATCCGTATAAGCCTGACAACACTACCTAAATAAGGATCCTTACTTCAACCTTAGTCTATAAACTTTAAAACCCAAATCATTAACATCTGAAACTCATTATGTGGCCCGATTCTTGCATCTGTGCACAGTATAACTCTGAACAAGTTGTATCAATCTATAACCATAACCCAAGATGTAATCACATGATATACCACACAATTCGTATACTTGTAGCAATAAATTTGCGATCATGGTAGCAGCTCAAAAATAGATCTGATACTGGTACAAACCTCATGTCAAATAAAATCTTGTTTTGAACCTTCATACATTGTCAATGATGAACGAAACATACAAAAACTCATAACAACCTATCAGATTAACAAGTCGTGGAGTTCTCTTGCCCGATAAGAACCATAGCCAAAATCTAAGCCCATTATTGACACAATTCTTGCAAACATATCTTAATCAAATCTGATGGGACTCATTTCAGCCCAATAAACACACCTCATCCAGTACAAGCTACTCGACCGACTTGTTACACAAATCCTATTTAGAGCCACGTACTATGCAATCTATGCACCAATGAATAATAACTCAATTATACCCGATGATGGAAAGAGAATAGAAATAAAGAAATCATCACGCCAGATCAATAGATACCACCACGAATTACAATGGTATCAATCCAGCACACAAGGGGAAACATAACACACGAAATAAGCACAAAGGATCATATCCTAGCATAACACTGCTGTGATGAATGACCAAATCCAAACACCGGTCCATATGAAATACCTCAAGCCACAATGCTTAAAATCAACAACCACACGCAATTCGACATCAGGTACACGAAGTGCATGACCATAACTATATAGAAGTCAATAACACAATATACCATAGCCTGAAAAGACCATAACCAAGGCGCAATCAACCATTCAACACCCCAATAACCATTCCGTACGAATTCCGCTACAAGGCCCAAACAGAATCCCATCGAGTGTGCATATAACTAATGAATCACCACCCATCGTAGCATAGGAGAGTAACATAAAGAACATATCAGAACACGAACAAGCTCAACTCTAACTGAATGACTCACCCCTCAATACTAACAGGTTTCAGTCAACAAATCTGCCTCGGTGTAGAATGCACATCCCCCTCGAGCCTACCAATAGGCCCCAAATCCCTCTGCTCATCCCTAAATGGATAAATAGCGCTCCAACAGTCCACAAGGATTTAACCGTAACACGTACCACCGTCTGGATAACTTTCTCCACATCTTCATAGTTCGCAACCACGAAACAATCTTCTTATGAGAACTCCCAGCCTCCAAATCCATAGAATACATGAATCACCATATCGGATCCCAACTCCACCACCCGAATGTCTAACACATCTCTCATACATGATCATCCCACAAGGAATACTTCAATAATTCTTCCATGCCACATAGCATAATCTGAACATCAACAGTCGATCAACCAGGAAAGTATCGCAATACCAATGAAGCATCCTTAAGTCAAAACATAGTGCACCTTCTGAAATGCGCACCCTTCTTAGGCAATACCAAGTAGTAATAGCATTTTTCTAAATATCTGAAGCCGTCTATATTGTTTAAGAATCACAACCTTCCCTCCAAAATTGAACCATCACCTTGTACATGCAAATCTCAATCCCACAAGATGAATTGCATCTATCATCCCATCATATGAAAAGCACAAGAATCTCGTAATCAACTCTGAGTCACAAGCAGAATACATACCCGGTCAGTCAGAAAGCTTCTGCTTGATCATATCCAGGATAAAATCATAACACACCATATACCCCTTATACATGTAGATAATACCCATCTCAAATTGTGGTAAAAATCACCGAGGACACTTCGGAACCCATTTGCACATAACCAAGCCATTGGAACTGAACCCCTCTAACTTAACCAAGTCACGCTGACCGCCAAAGCTCAAGAATATTGCCACAAAACACCAGCAGACACTTACCACATCATAAGTACCCAAAGAACCGATGATATTCAATACCGTATCGATTCAACCTACTACCAAATTGTCCTATTTCTCTGAGTTCCTTATGAATTACCCTCAAGTTGACATTTCTTATTGCCAGAACACCACGATCCTTACCCAAATCTCACCACAAGAGATCCTAGCATAAAACCACACTACCCTAAGGCCCATAAGCCGTTGTATTTCCTCTTAAGCACCATAAAAGTACCACAATCGAGACACTCACTCAGAAGAGATATTTTGTGAATCTAAAATTGTTTCCTTCACATTCCATATACCGAAATGTATAATCCATAATTATATAGAAATACCGTGAGTCTCGACACCATCCAATATAAATCTCAGATTCTAACCATATACGAATTTGAAAAGTTTTCAATTGCTACATATAAATCTTGGATCCATTAGAACCTTCTCGAGATTCATCCACTCTGCTCAAATCTCAATTGCACTGCCAAAAGGGGCCGAACGACTTGTGCCCCATTAGCACGACAACACCCAAAGAAGTAACCCCGACGCAACTGGGCAAATTCCTACTCCATGCACACTACATCCTTCACGAATAACAACTCAATTATTCCATGGTTCACATATTCCCATAAAAGTGTAATTCCATGCATCCAGAAATTTCCTTGCTTAAATCATCCTCAAAACCAGCCTCTGCAAGTAATAATCGATTCACAAGTATGCCTCAGATCGAAACCAATACAGCACGTAACCATGCAATCAAATCATCGATAACAGACTCCGCCACTTGGCTCAAAGCCATAGATCAAAACATTCAATAACTCAAAATGCCCATACTCTATTACTGCCATAATACCGTAGTGAGATTCAACAAAATCCTTCATAAGCTCATGTAACACAAACCATATAATACCTCAAATCATTTGCTAAGCTCGTATTCAACCTAATGACGGTTAGGTCAACTTTCTCAACCAATCCAAACTCATATCGCAACAACTATACCCACTGGTAGAAAAGAAAGCCTCCACATAACATCATAAGGATCACACGTCCATAGATTACCCCGCGGGTGATAACCCACCTACTTAGCCTCAAACTGCCATCTCTCTACACCCATTTAGAACGACAACTACTACGCAATCACTTAATCTTCCTGAGTCTGAACTCATCAACAAGACATGAAAATCTACTTCATTCCACGAATGAAATAACACGAAAGAATCTCTCAAAAACCTTCATAAATCAAGACTGTATGACACATCCACAGAAATAGAGCATTCAATACTCCTTTTCACATATTAAGAAAACTCTTGCCGTCACATTCAAACCATCTAAACGCATCCCGCAGTCACATGCTACTCATCATATAGCCATCCAATCATTCATCGAGCCACCAATCCCCCTCATAGGGACATTATTGGACATAGGAGTCCAAAAGCACATGCACACACAACTAACTACTGAGCCTAAGCTGCAGTCCAAACCGGGCCTCAAGTCCTCCAAACTGGCCCATCACTAGAAGGAATTCAAAGAGATACGCTTCAAGCTGAATCAATATCGCACGATAAGGAAAGAAAGATGGAAAGTTTATCCTAAATGCCCTAAAGACCTCGTCGTGCTTATGTGGGTTCATCTAGCACTAGCGCTCCAACCCCAGAGTAGCAGGAAGAGATGACGAGTATGAAGTCATAATTAAATGCACTGCTTAACTTATATCAAACGAACATAAGAAATATCCAGGAAGAGTTTTCTCACTTATTTCCAACTCCTCCATAGGAATAACCTTATAAATGCTCAATTTTTCATGTTTGCTTTTTTGCTGAAGCAGAAAATTTTGCATTATATTTTTCATATTTGTATTTATTTTTTCCTTAGTTGAAACATAAATACAGTCGTCATTGGGTTGTTAAAGAAAAGAATAATATTGATCAGCTAAAGTAGTTCGAATTTAGTTATGATGAGCACTCTAAGTAAGATATATTGTCTTTCATTGTTAAAGTGTATGTCTTTTATTAGAGAAGATTGTTTGTCAATAGAAAGGAGGCTATCTAATTATATCAAATGAAATAATAAAGGCCAGTAAGGTTGTGCCTATATTTGAGATATTGAACATCACTATTCCTTAGGATGTTTAGTACATGAGAAATTTCATGTAATATGATCCCATAGTGAGCCAAAAAAAAAGAGAAAATATGATATGAAATTCACTATAAAAAGCTATTTTATGAAATGACCAGATGTATTTACATATATTGTTACTGGAATCACAAATTGATTATGTAGCAGCAATGAGTTAGATATGATATTTTCTTCTGTTCTCAAACAATACCAAAAATGCATGTTTGCATACATGAGGTTGGATTTTGGAAGACTGCTAAGAGTTTTTCCGCGCCTCTTCCTTTGTAACAATTATACTACTTGGTATTTGTTACGTACTTTGTTGTGTACATGCAGTTGCTTGTGACCATTACTGTAAAATTTTAGTATAAGTATTTTTTTCAGTCTACAACTTTACATCAATACTTTTGCAATATTATACTAGTACTTGGTTTTAATCACTGCTGTATTAGATGTACATGCAATGGCTTGTCTCCACTTCTTTCTGGACCGTTAAGTAGTGGAATGGAGTATACAACCATTCTGCTCTTAAACCTCGTGCACTCTCTTTGCTTTTGCAATCTTTCTTATGGTTCACTTAACTGATTATTGTTAGATTTTTTTTTTATTTCAGGCACCGGAGTTAGGAAGTGGCACACCGTCGCCAATTGATGATCGATAGAGTACAATTAGTAATTAATTTTAGGATCAACTATGATACTTTTGGGGTGCTATTATTGAATAACACTTTGAAACTTTAGTATTTTGATGTTGTAGCTTTGGAATACTTGTTATATATGATGAAGATTTTGCTTATTTGATCTTTTATATTGGGTGCAATAAATAAGATGTAAATGTGAAATTATGTAATTATTCGAAATAATTATTGCAAAAAATATTTGAAACTATGACATAATAAAAACTTTTAATTAGTTGAGCAATTACGGCGGTTACAATTGTGTTCTCAAACCGCCACTATTAACATAAAAAGACCACAATTTACCATCGCATATTCTGGCAGTTCTGGAGAACCGCCGTAATACACTTGTGGCTGGCGGGATATGGCGCTTTTCCAAGCCGCCGTAACTATGAATTTTGGCAGTTTAAAAGCACTGTTATATACTAAAAAAAAATAACCACCACAAATACCTTATGTTTTTGTAAATACTTTCTTTTATAACAACCTAAGTTACTTGTATTTACTTGAAGTGAAATAAACTTTTTCCGAAAAATTATTTCAGTTGTGCAAGAATAAAATTCCTAACATTATTTCGTAAGAGAAACATATTTCTAGAGACTATTTAGCACCTTAACAAACCGAACTTGAAAATCTCATTGGAGTTTTTCTTTTGACTAAGATGCTCTATGGACTAGATCTGGCTTCACTTTGCTTTGGTTATGTGAATATCTTGGTCACTGATTTGACTCCTTCACGCTTAATTACAGGAGTGTTTCCTTTTTTTAATAAATGGACCTTAAGTGATGTGAATTTGTAAGGAAAATGAGTAGATAATATTGACTAAGAACAAGACAGAAAGAAGAATAACTTATCAAAAATACTGTATCGTGGCAAGTCACTGTCTTGAAAGCGATTTTGGCCCGACTGGGTGCAAATCATTAAGGCCGGTCGCTCCCCAAGGTTCCACAGCACCTCCAAACACGTGCACTCGTGGCTGGAAGTTTAGAATTTGCACAAAACAGTTGCCTAGGAAGAAGAGAAGATGAAGGTATTTTATATGTTGGATAATTCACAAAGAAGACTAAGAAGAAAGGAATGATTAGCTAGATGTATTCTTGGTTAAGAATTGAGTGATTATGATGGCTAATCCATAATCTATTTATAAGAAATTAAGGGGGTTGCATGTATGACAAGTGTCGAGAGACTTTTGACACTTGTCCCATTATGTTATTCTACTTGGCTCCAATATTGACAAGTGTATCTTGTCTTCCATGCATGAAGATATTTGGCTCCAATATTGACAAGTGTATCTTGTCTTCCATGCATGAAAACATATGGCAGATTTGCATAGCCATTTGCCCAAGTCATTCAACACTTGGATTTAAAGCTTCATGCAAGAAACCACTTGGAAATAAATAAAAAAACTCATTGCTATTGGTTGTAAATGGAATTTCAAAAAGAAATTTTTGACTTTGCATTATGAATAATTCTAACAATCCCCCACTAATGCAAAGCAAATAGAACTATTCTGGGCAAAAGAAGGAACATGTACTTAAGTGTCAATATCTTTCGATTTGAATTGACACGTAGTGAAATGAGGCAATAACTAACATCCACAAAGTGAAGTACTCTTGAACTGAATGGACATTAATTGAGACCCCCACAACGCATACTATATCCTTAATTTTGTGCAAACTCTGCGATACTAACAAAGTGTTTTTATGATCATGCACATACTTTGGGTCTCATGAGTGCTCTAGAAAGACATCCCAAGTCTTTCATAAAAGGCGACCACATCTTTACACTCACGTAGGTGATTCCATCAAGTCTTTCTACACATAGAATACCTCAAGGCTATGGAATCATTAAGAGCACAATAAGCTCAACCTTATAAAGCACTACCACACGCCATAGGGATAGGAAATGTAGTGCATATTAAGGTCTCATATGGCTTCGTTTGACCACAAACGGGTATCCACCATACTTCCTCAATCCATGGGCTTTAGCCCCATCTCCCTCGACGTTTCAAGGATAACTCTCCTTGCCAAACCCTTGGTTAAAGGGTCCGCCAAATTTCTTTCGGATCTTACATATTCCACGGAAATAACACCATGTTTCAACAACTGTTTTACCGCACCATGCCTAATGCGGATATGTCTTCTTTTTGCATCGTACACACTATTTTTGGCAATTCCAATTGCTGCCTGTGAGTCACAATGCAGAGAAACTGGTGAAGCTTGTCTCCCCCATAAAGGCACGTCGGCCAATAAGCTTCTCAACCACTCGGCTTCTTGCCCTGCCAACTCAAGAGCAATGAATTCATACTACATAGTAGATCATGCTATACAAGTCTGTTTTGAAGACTTCCATGAAATAGCACCTGCACCCAAAGTGAACACATCGCCACTAGTGGAATATAACCACCCGACCGGTCGTTTTGAACTTTTGCACTTTGATCGCCAGTTCTCAGGCATGACTTGCCCCGTGTTATGTATTATGACTAATGTAGATCGTTGGTTTTGGTTTTCAGGAAGATTTGGAATGAATTTGAAAGAACAGTTTCAGTTGAAAGCTTTGAATTTGAAAGGTTTGACCGAGAGTTGACTTATTTACATATGAGATCGGGTTGGAGTTTTTATGATCTGGTTAGCTTCGTTAGATTATTTGTGACTTAGGAGTGTGATCGGAAGTGATTTTGGAGGTTCGGTGTAGAATTAGGCTTGAATTGGCGAAGTTAGTATTTTGGCGAATTCCGGTTGATAGGTGAGATTTTTATCCGAGTATCGGAATGGAATTCTGAGAGTTGTTGTAGCTTTATTAAGTGATTTGGGATGTGTGTGTAAAGTTTCAGGTCATTCGGACGTCGTTTGGTTGGGTTTTTGATCGAATGCGTGTTTCGGAAGTTTTAGAAGAACTTAGGCTTGAATCCAATGTAATTTGAGGATTTTGGTATTGTTTGAGGTGTTTTGATGATTGGAACCAGTTTGGATGATGTTTTAGGATGGGTTGGCACTTTTGGTTGAGGTCCCGGGGGCCTCGGGGTGATTTCGGATGGCTATCGGGATGAATTTTGGACTTGTGTTATTGCTGAGATTGCTGGTTCTGGTATTTCCGCATCTGCGGAATTGGGACCACAGATGCGGTCTCGCAGATGCGGCAACAGCTTCGCAGAAGCGGATGTTGGTCATAGAGGAATTTCCCCAGAAGCGGATAGATTTCCGCAGAAGCGGAGTTCGCAGGTGCGGATTTTGACCGCAGAAGCAGTCCTGGGCATTAAGTGAAGCTCCGCAGAAGCAGAAAGCTCACCGCAGATGCGGTAATGTGCTGGGCAGAAGGGTTTTAAATTCTATTTTTTTGCTCCGCGAGCTAAGTTATTTTTCCATCATTTTTTAGCATCCTTGAGAGCTTTTGGATAGGAATTGAAGAGGGTTTCGACTGGGATTGGTTGGAGGTGAGTTCTATGACTTAAAAACATATTTTAATTATAGAATCAACCTAGAAATTCATAAAAATTTATCAAAAAGGGGGAAGAACTAGGGCTTGAGTTTTGATATTTCAAATTGGGTTTTGATGGGACATTTGAGTTCGGATTTTGGAGTTTTTGATATGTATAGACTCGTATCGAGATAAGGAGTCCGTTGATGTGAAAATTTCTGAATTTCGAGAAGTGGACCTGGGGCTCGGGTTTTTCCAATTTCGAGATTTTTGATATTTTTCGATTCTTTTCGATTGGGTTATGTTCCCTTAGCCTATTGTGACGTATTCGTTGTGGTTTTGGTCAGATTCGACGCGCGAGGAGGCCGAGTTGAGAGGCAAGGGCATAGCGAGCTAGAGATTTGGCCGACTTGAGGTGAGTAATGATAGTAAATGATGTCCTGAGGGTTTGAAACCCCGGATTGCACAACAAAATGCTATTTTGAGGTGAAACACGCGCTTAACGACGACCACATGATTATTTACTATTGGGGATTGTGACCTGGTCCGTCCCGATTGATGTTTTTACCGCGTATTTGACTGAGATATGTTTGTTATTGCCATATTTTGGGCTTCATGCCGACTATTTGATCCTTCGTGAACTTTTATCACTATTTCCTCACCATTTTGACATATTACTTGAACTCAGTCCTATCAATTAATACTGTTTTACAGACTCAGCCACTCTTAATTGAATTTTGTGATTTAAATGATATTTCCAAACGTTGTTTGAGCTTAGCATTACTGTTTTATTGACGCTCGAGGGGCTTGTGATGATTTCTGGACTGAGTGAGGCCGTGGGCCATATGTGAGGATATGCTGAGTGATATGAGATGCTTTATATGCCACGAGGTGGCTTGAGTGATGGGAGGCCGAGTGCCGATTGATGATGCCACGAGGTGGCTTGATATAGCGCTTGGGCCGTAAGGGGCCCCTCCGGAGTCTGTACACCCATAGTGAGCGCGGGTACCCATTGTTCTAAGTGATTGATACTATGCCCCAGGGGCTGATATGAGTGATTGTGAGGTAGCCTGTGGGGCTGATACTGTTCTGAGAGTGGGCCCGAGGGGCTGAAAATGTACTGAGTGATTGATACTATGCCCGGGGGGCTGATATGAATGATTGTGAGTGAGCCCGAGGGGCTGATACTGTACTTGTTATTTGATACTGTGCCCGAGGGGCGGATTTCTACTTGTTATTTTGATATTGTGCCCGAGGGGCAGATTTCTACTTGTTATTTATTGCCAAATTACCTGTTTTACTTGTTTTAAAAGAGATTTCATTCGATACTTCATTGATTTACTGTTTTAAGTGATTTTACTGCTTTTGTATAGAATGATTTGTGCCTTTACGTTTTTTCTTGCTTTCAGCCATTATTTATATTTATTACTCACTGGGTTGGAGTACTCACATTACTCCCTACACCGTGTATGCAGATTCAAGCATAGCAGATTCCCACTCCTGAGAGCTGATCCTTCCAGTCCAGGCGGTGTTTCGGAGACTACGAGGTAGTTGTTGGCATCCGCAGCCCCGTGCCTCCCTTATCTTATGATTTCCATATTATTCGACTATTGTATTACATCTTCGTATTTAGTAGACATGACCAGGATTCTTTAGTTGCTCATGACTTGTGACATCCCGGTTAGGGCTATGTTGGGTTGGATTTCGGCATGTTATCTATATTTTCTGCTATTTGGTATTATTAAACCATGTTTATATTATATTTGTGTTAACTTACTATTTTAAAGGACGAATTGGGTTATACTGGCTGGCCTTGTCTTCACGAGAGAAGCCATCATGACTAGGTTCGAGATTTGGGTCGTGACATGAAGCTAACTTCATCATTGTCAGTAACCCAGTTTGCATCACAAAATCCTTCTAAAACAGCAGGAAATTTATTAAAATGCAAACACCAATCCATAGTAACCCTCAAATATTTTAACAAATGATGAAGAGCATTACAGTGTTCACTACTAGGGTTGTGAGTATATCTACTCAATCCACTAACAGCATAGCAATATCAGGTCGTGTATAATTCATGAGAAACATTACACTATCAATTATTTTAGCATACTCAGTTTGAGAAATACTAGATTCCTTATTGATTTTTCAAGTGTATGCTAGGATCATAAGGAGTCCTCACATGTGCTACATCAAAATAATTAAACCTTTTCAATATTTTCTCAATATCATGAGATTGAGACAATGAAAAACCATTAGAAGTTCTTTTGATTTTAACCCCTAAAATCACATCTGCTTCTCCAAGATCTTTCATTTCAAATTTAGAAGACAAGAAATTCTTAGTCTCATTAACAACATTCACATTAGGGCCTAAGATTAACATGTCATCCACATACAAACATATAATAACACGGTCTAATCCTATCATCTTGGAATAAACACAAGTATCAGATGCATTAGCAATAAAACCATTATCCACTAATGTGTTATTAAACTTTTCATATCATTGCTTAGGTGCCTGCTTTAGACCATACAAAGACTTTCTCAATTTTCATACTTTATTCTCCTGTCCTTGGATCATAAATTCCTCAGGTTGAGTCATATAGATCTCTTCCTCTAAATCACCATTTAGGAAAGTTGTTTTAACAGCCATTTGATGTATTACTAAATTATGAATAGCGGCTACAACAACAAGAGTTCTAATAGTTGCTATCTTAGTCACATGAGAATAAGTGTCAAAGTAATCAATGTCTTTCTTTTGATTAAAACCCCTAATAACAAGTCTGGCCTTATATTTTTCAATTGTATCATCAGGTCTAAATTTCTTCTTAAATATATACTTGCTACTTATGGCTTTACAACCATTAGGCAAATCAGGCAAGTCCCAAGTATGATTAGAAACTATAGAATCTAATTCACTTTTAATGGCCTGTTTCCAAAAACTAGCATCTATTGGCTTCATTGCTTTACTGTATGTCTTAGGGTCTTCTTCTATTAAATAGATTAACACTAATTCATCACTCAAAACATCAAGATCAATATTTTTAGTCAAGAAAGTAGTGATAAAGTCAGGACCAAAGCTAGCTTCAATTCTACGCCTCTTGCTTCTTTTAAGTTTATTTTCATGCTCATTAGCCGTAACACTAAAAGAAGGCACAATATGAGAATTAACATTCATAGATGTAGAAGCATTATTAGGCACATTATTTTTCAATGGAAAAACAAGCTCAAAAAATTCTGCATCTCTAGATTCACAAATAGAATTATCATTCAAAGACATAAATTTATATGCGGCACTGTTTTGGGTATAACCAATGAAAATAGCATTAAAAGTCTTGGGTCCAACAGTTACTTGTTTAAAATTATGTAGATCAACCTTAGCCAAACACCCCCACACTTTTAAAAATTTTAAGTTAGGGGCAAACCCTTTCCATAACTCATATGGAGTTTTATCTAACTTCTTATGAGGGACTTTATTAAGAACATAGCATGCAAATAAAACAGCTTTCCCCCACATATTATCAGATAAATCCGAACTCAAAAGCATAGAATTCATCATTTTCTTAAGGGTTCTATTTTTCTGTTCGGCTACACCATTTTGTTGGGGAGTATAGGGAGCACTAATCTCATGTATAATACCATTTTCCTCACAAAAGACTTCTAGAGTATTAGTACTATATTCACCACCCCTATCAAACCTAAGTCTCTTAATTTTTCTATCAAATTGATTCTCTACTTCTGCCTTGTATTTTAAAAATATGCTTTCAGCTTCATCTTTTGACTTAAGAAGATATACCTTAGTGTATCTAGAAAATTCATCTACAAAGGTGATGTAGTATTTCTTTCCACCTTTACTAACAGTGTTTTTGAAATCTGCTAAGTCTGAATGTACTAGTTCAAGCAATTTTGTTTTTCTACTAGTTACATTCTTAAAAGGCCTTTTGGTAAGTTTTGCTTCTACACAAATAGGACACTTAGAAAAATTATTAACATTAACTGTAGGAATTAATTCTATTTTTCTAAGTCTTTTAATAGAAGCAATATTAACATGCCCTAATCTACCATGCCACAAATCAATAGACTCAGCAATATAAGCAAAATTTAAAGTACTAGCATTATTAGTAATTTCTTGAGCGATATTTAGTAAAAATAAAGCTCCACTAAGGTAACATTTCCCAACAAAGTCTCCCCCACGAGAAATAATAACTTTATCAGATTCAAAAACAAGTTTAAAACCTTCTTTGTTGAGAAGCGCACCGGAAACTAAGTTTCTATGAAGGGAGGGTACATACAGAACATTGTTCAAGGCTAAGGTTTTTTCAGAAGTTAGCTTAAGGAGAAATTTTCTTTTACCCATAACTCCAGCTGTAGTGGAGTTACCCATGTAGACACACTCGCCATCAGCAGATTCCTCAAAGTCGTGAAACAACTCTTTGTTGGCGCAAAGATGCCTTGAAGCGCCTGTGCCCAGTATCCAGTCAGTCTTGTTAGCCACTATGTTTACCTCAACAACTACAGCAGCAATGACATTACCACCCTCAGTAAGGTTGGCTTGGACTGGAGCTTTTCCTCCATTATTTGAGCTTTTTCCTTGTCTCTGGTTGCACTGAAAATCCTTGTGACCAATTTTGCCGCAGACATAGCAAGGTCCTTTCGACTTTTGAATATGGCCCTCCGGCTTATTGAAGTAATTCTTCTTCTTCACATGTCCTTTCTTCTGGACTTTCTTCTGTTTTCCTTTAAACTTTTCTTTCACAAAAGTACTAGAAGATTGCACAAGGTTAGCTTTAGAAGAACTAAGAGACAGAGAGAGATTTCATCTTATCCTTAAGTCGTTCAGACTCCTCATCTTTGAGACGGTTTGCTTCCTCAGTCCTCATGTGACTGATTAGTTCTTGAAGAGTTAAGTTTTTCTTCTTGTGTTTTAGTTGATTCCTATAATCACTCCAGGAAGCTGGAAACTTTTCAAGCAAAACATTAGCCTGAAGAATCTCACACATCTTCATGCCTTTGTTCAAAACATCAGCAGTTAAGTTCTCATACTGTTGAACCTGTTCCATGATTGGCTTATCATCAACCATCTGAAACTTGATCCACTTTCCAATGACATACTTCTTTTTTCCTGCATCATTAGCACTATATTTCTTCTCCAAACTGTCCCATATCTCTTTAGCAGATTTATAAAATAAACAAATCAAAGAGAGGGTTAGTCATATGGTCAAGCAGATGCCCTCTTACTATTTTATTATCCTTTTCAAATTTCTTCTTAGCAGCATCATCAACAATATCAATATTAGCAGCATTAGAATTATTAGCAACAATATCAGCAGGAGGATCGTTAAACAAAACATAATCAACTTCCAATTGTTCAAAGAAAATTAAAAGTTTCTGGGACCAACGCTTATAATTATTTCCATCTAAAGGCTCAAGCTTTGAGAGATCAGGAAGTGTTTTGTTCAAAGTGGTGGCCATTAGTCAATATTATATGCAAAATCGCTTTCAAATTGTAAGGAAAATGAGTGGATAATATTGACTAAGAACAAGACGGAAAGAACAACAACTTATCAAAAATACTGTGTCGTGGCAAGCCACTGCCTTGAAAGCGATTTCGGCCCGACTGGGTGCAAATGGTTAAGGTTGGTCGCTCCCCAAGGTTCCATAGCACCTCCAAACACGTGCACTCGTGGCTGGAAGTTTAGAATTTGCACAAAATAGTTGCCCAGGAAGAAGAGAAGATGAAGGTCTTTTATGTGTTGGATAATTCACAAAGAAGACTAGGAATAAAGGAATGATTAGCTAGATGTATTCTTGGTTAAGAATAGAGTGATTATGATGGCTAATTCATAACCTATTTATAGGAAATTAAGGGGGTTGCATGTATGACAAGTGTCGAGAGACTTTTGGCACTTGTCCCATTATGTTAGCCACTTGGCTCTAATATTGACAAGTGTATCTTGTCTTCCATGCATGAAGACATATGGTAGATTTGCATAGTCATTTGCCCAAGTCATTCAACACTTGGCTTTAAAGCTTCATGCAAGAGGCCACTTGGAAATAAAATTAAAAAACTCATGGCTATTGGTTGTAAATGGAATTTCAAAAAGAAATTTTTGAATTTACATTATGAATAATTCCAACAGAATTCGGATTAATTTGAGCCCCAAAACGAGTATCAGACAGCAAGTGCGAAACAAAAAAACAATAGTATGTGGAAGAGTTACGTTGTATCCTTGTGTCCTAACTCTTGTGTGATTTTATATCATCCTTCGCAATTTTCCAATAATGAAGCTTGATGGTTAGAATGGCAAGCTATAGAGGAAGTTGGTGGAGGAGTTGAGGTTAGAAATGCAATCAGGGCAGGAGAAGCTAACATTTTTTTTCTTTTCAGAATAGGTCGTGTGCCTAACTTGTTTCTTTGATGGTGTATGAAATAGAGATAGAGGCGGTCCAAGATTTTAATTTTATGGTGTAGACAATAAATTACGTCAAGAAAATAATCGAGACCAAAAATATTGCAACAATCGTAGTATTTTATTTCAAATAATTTGATACAATCTCTATGAATTCTCTTATTCGTGTTTTCTAAGATAAATTAAAGGGCCTTTGAGTTTACTCTTGAATTCAACTAGCAAGAACTTTGATTTGAACTCGTACTCCTTGAACCTTGATTTGTTCTTCGTTCTTGAGCTTGAACTTGATTGCTTGAACTTAAACTTGATTGCTTGAAGTTCGAAGCTTGTAGAGAAGTTTGCGGCGTTTGATCCATGAGCTCATTCTTGTTTCTGTGATGACCTAAAGGGTCATCACTTATTTTCTTACTCGTTCTGTGCTTCCGAGGCCTTGAAAATATCATTTGGGGTTGCCTCGATTTGCGTACGCAGTCCGGGCGCGTAACTGGAAGGTTTAAATATGAATTCTATGTGAAAAATGATAAACTTTGATATTAATATGGATATATTTGACTTCGGTCAATAGTTTTGGTAAATGGACCCGGACCCGTGATTTGAGGGTCCTGGGGGTCCGTAAAAAAATATGGGACTCGGGCATATGCCCAGAGTCGAATTCCGAGGTCTAGAGCCCGAGAAATGAATTTTTCTGTGAAATTATTTTTCTGAAATTATTAAGGAAATTAGAAATGAAATTTTATTCGAAGACTATGGTATTGGGCTCGTATTTTGGTTCTGATTCCCGGTACAAGTCTTATATGTGATTTAAGACGTTTCTGTGAAATTTGGTTGAAATCGGACGTCATTTGACGTGTTTCGGACCTAAATCTCTAAAAATGAAAGTTTATGAAGTTTGATGAAAAAGTGATTATTTTGAAGTTTAATTCATTAATTTTGATGTTATTTTGGCGATTTGATCGCACAGTTAAGGTCGTAGGATGTTAATGAGTTAGTGTGTGTGATAGGCTAGGAGCCCCGAGGGCTCGGGAGTGTTTTCGGAGGTGTTCGGAGTGGTTTCGGATTTAGAAATATAGCAGGTTATCTACAGTTGTTGCAGACCTAAATTGTTCTTCGCGTTCGCGGTCTGCCTTACGCGATCGCGATGCCAGTCGCATTCCCTGCTTCGCGTTTGCGGTCCACTTCTCGCGTTTGCGTAGTTCCAGCCTTTCCTTCAATGCGTTCGCGTATTCCTTCTCGTGTTTGCATAGAACAGAACCCTGACCCCAGCCCTTTCCTTCTATGCGTTCGCGACTTACCTTCCGTGAACACGACGCTTGCCAGCTTCTCTTCTTCGCGAACGCTACCATCATGTCGCGAACGCATAGGGAAATTTCTCCCAGTGATTTTTAAAAAATACTTTTCAGAAACAGTAGATACGGGTTTATTTAAAAAATACACGAGCTCTCTTCTTCCCCAAGCACTTAGGAGTCCATTAAAGCCCCCATTCTTCAAGACCACTTGGGTTAGTAAATTCCCACTTATTTTCTTCATTAATTATTGAATTCCTAAGCTTAAATCATGTAATCTAGGGTTGAAATTGGGGGATATGGGTAGAGTCAGGGCTTTTTAATTTTCTTTGATTTAGACCTCGTTTTGGGGTCGAATTTGAAAACAAATTATATATTCGGGATCGTGGGTGAATGGGGAATTTGATTTTGGTCCGAACCTCGTGTTTTGACCAAGCGGGCTCGGGGGCATTTTTGGAAATTTTGGGAAGAAAGATCGGAAATCTATAATTAGGCATTGGGTTTGATCTGTTTAGCATATATTTATATTATGAAGTCGTTATTGTATAGATTTGATTGAGTTGGAGCCGAATTCGAGAGGGAAAGCGATTATTGTGGATTGATTTGGCCATGGAAGTTGAGGTAAGTGTTTGGTCTAACCTTATCTTGAGGGAATAAGAGTTGAGTCTTGTTTGCTACTTGCTAATTGTCGAGTACGGTGTATAGGTATGGTGACGAGTATCTATACATTGGTGTCTAGCATGACCGTGAGTCCTTAAAATGTGATTATCATGATTTTGTTGTGAATTCCATGTTTAATTGAGGATTTCTATCTATTGTAAAGAGCATGTGAAAGACATTATGATCATTTGATTTTCGTGAAGTATTAGCTCAGTTGTGATACGAATTGAGAAGTTATATGAGATTATGAAATTCTTGGGAGCATTGGCTCAAGTGATAAAGTGAGATATGAAGTAAGAAATGAAAGAAAGCTAATGAGTTATTGGTTATTCCCTTGTCAGGATATTTTGCTGTTTGGTAGACTTTTCTCCCTTGCCGGGATATTGAAATTTGTTGTTATTGTTCCCTTGCCGAGATTCCTATTTTGTTTGTCTATTCCCTCGCCCCATTGTTTGTGATTGTTGTTTGGGTGAGGACGAGTGATAAAGCACGAAGGGTGATGCCGTGCACGATTGTTATATGAATACTAATGCACGAAGGAACATTCCGTGCCATGATATGATTATTAATGCACGAAGGAACATTCTGTGCCATGATTTGATTACTAATGCATGAAGGAACATTCCATGCCATGATATGATTACTAATGCACGAAGGAACATTTCGTGCCATGATATGAGTGTTTATGCACGAAGGATCATTCCGTGCCATCATTTTGTGATGTAAAGCACGAAGGGTGATGCCGTGTACTTTATGTAATTGTTTTGGTGAGAACAAAAGTTAAAGCACGAAGGATAGTGTCGTGCAATTTGTTGATTTTTCCTATTCTTGCGGATATTGTAGTTGTATAGTTTCGTTCATTATTATTTGTTTTTAGATCTAAACTATTATAGACCCTATAGCATGCTTCCCTCCCTCTTGACTGGTTAATTTCTGTATTCCTTTCTATATATATATATATATATATATATATATTGAACTGCACAGGTTTGTTTGGTAGTCCGGTCTAGCCTCGTCACTACTTTGCCGGGGTTAGGCTAGGCACTTACCAGCACATGGGGTCGGTTGTGTTGATGCTACACTCTATGCATCTTTTTGCCCAGATCACGGAGCTGGAGTAGCTTTTGGACAGCATTAGTAGATTTGGGAGTTGACTTCAGTCCAGAGATACCGAGGTAGCCTTGCTGACGTCCGCAGGCCCGGAGTCTCTTCTATATTTACTTTAGTTTGTTATCCTTTGTACTGAAACAAACAGAATTATGTTTTTATTCAGACACTGTATTTAGCATTCGCTAGACGTTCGTGAGTTTGTGACTCCAGTTCTTGGGTAGAGTTGTATTGGGTAGTGTTTATTTATATTAAGACTTCCACTTTTCTATTAAATGTTTCGTTGTTTTTAAAAATATCGATGTTTGCTAAAAGAGGCAATAAATAATTGGCTTGCCTAGCTCCTAATAGTAGGCGCCATCACGACTCTCGAGGGTGGAAAATCAGGGTCGTGACAAGTTGGTATCAGAGCACTAGGTTACATAGGTCTCACAACTCACGGACAAACTCGGTAGAATCTGAGAGATCGGTACGGAGACGTCTGTATTTATCCCCCAGAGGCTATAGAGTTAGGAAAATTTCACTTTTGTTCTTTCTTGTCGTGCGATTCTGTTTCTCAAATACTGAATGTCTCTCTACTCTGTTCTTTCGCAGATGGCGAGAACACGTGCTTCCTCTTCTACCGCACAACAGCCTGAGCCCCCGACAGCAGCTCCTACGAGGGGCAGAAGGCGAGGTCGAGGCCGTACTATAGGCCGAGGTAGGGGCAGAGCTCAGCCTCGAGCAGCAGCCCCAGAGGTGGAGCCTCAGATTGATTATGACGAGGAGGTTCCAGCTCCAATAGCTCCGGTGGGCCCAGCTCAGGTCCCAAAGGGGTTTATAGCCACCCCAGTTCTTCAAGACGCTTTGGTCAGATTGGTAGGCCTTATGGAGAGCGTCACTCGAGCGGGTTTGCTTCCAGTAGCACCAGCCACCTCTCAAGCTGGAGGAGGGGTTCAAACTCCTGCTATACGTACTCCGGAGCAGGTAGCTCCCCAGGCTCAGGTTCCAGTGGTGCAGCCAGCCGTGGCAGTTCAGCCAGGTATTGTGACTCAGACCGGCGATGGAGCGGCTATGTCCGCAGATGCTTTGTGGAGGCTGGATAGGTTCACCAAGCTCTTCACCACCACATTCAGCGGTGCTTCTTCAGAGGACCCCCACGATTTCTTATATAGCTTCCATGAGGTTCTTCGGACTATGGGTATTGTGGAGACTAATGGGGTCGACTTCACCACCTTTCGTCTATCTGGATCCGCCAAGACTTAGTGGAGGGACTATTGTTTAGCCAGACTAGCAGGGTCGCCATCTCTGACATGGGACCAGTTTGCAGAGTTGTTCTTGGAGAAGTTTCTCCTTGTTACTTAGAGAGATGCTCTTCGCCGGCAGTTTGAGCGCCTTCAGCAGGGCTCTATAACAGTCACATAGTATGAGACTCGGTTCATTGATCTAGCTCGCCATACTATTGTTATACTCCCCACCGAGAGAGAGAGGGTGCGAAGGTTTATTGATGGTTTGATTCATCCGATCTGTCTCCAGATGGCTATGGGAGCCGGGATTGAGATTTCTTTTCAAGAGGCGGCCAATGCGGCCCATAGAGTTGAGATGGCTCTTGCAAAGGGAGGTGGTCATGGGTCAGATAAGAGGCCCCGTCATGCAGGTAGGTTCAGTGGTACCTCGTCTGAAGGTAGAGATTTTTATGGTAGAGGCCATACTTGGAGGCCCTTTCAGTCAACTCTTCAGGTTTCTCATGGTACTTCAGGTGGTCGTGGTTCTCAGCCACATTATTCTGACCAGTAGCCTCACAGTTCACCATCAGCACCCATCAGTGCCCCACCACTTCATATTTTTTGGGGTGGACATTCAGGTCGACAGGGTCAGCAGCCTCAGTAGCCGAGGGCTTGTTACGCTTGCGGTGACCCGAGTCACATTGTCAGATTTTGCCCTCGAGCTTCGAACAGTTCCCAGCAGCAGGGTCCTCATCCTATGATACAGGCATCAGGTGATCCACAGGCCACCCAGCTAGCTAGCGCGGGGGTAGAGGTCATTGAGGTGGAGGTAGATATCATAGAGGTAGAGCTTGGACCGCCAGAGGTAGAGGCCATCCAGTAGCCGATCGTCCCAGGGATATGGTTCAGGGAGGTGGGGCGCAGCCCCGGTGTTATGCTCTTCCAGCCAGGCCAGAGGCAGATTCTTCAGATGCAGTTACTACAGGTATTATCCTGGTCTGTGATAGGGATGCTTCAGTGCTATTTGACCCTGGGTCTATATATTCGTATATGTCATCCTATTTTGCTCCGTACTTGGTCATGCCTAGTGATGCTTTGAGTATTCCTGTTTATGTATCTACACCGGTGGGTGATTCCATTGTGGTCGACCGAGTTCGTCATTCCTGTGTGATAGTGTTTGAGGGTCTTGAGACCCGTGTTGATTTATTTCTCTTAGACATGGTGGATTTCGACGTCATATTAGGGATGGATTGGTTGTCCCCGTATTATGCCATCTTGGATTGCCACGCTGATAAGTTAGGATTTTAACATGACTATACCCCTACTTTCTATTGCTTTGGTTACAAATTGCCACAAAATAGTCCCAAAATGCTTACAAGTTGCGCTTGATTGCAGGTTTGAGCGACGAGATGACAAATGTCAAAGATCGCCTCAAAACGGAGTGAAACCTGTCAAGTGTCAAAGACCAAGTGAAGTAAGGGACAGGAAGACCTAGCGCGGACCGCACTGATATGCCACGCGGCCGCGCTAGGAGATTCAGAGACTGATTAATCAAGGGGCAATCTACGCGGCCGCGCTCCATTTATGCGCGGTCCGCGCCAATCATGTTCAGAGACCACAATTGCAAGAACAAACTCCCACGCGGCCGCGCTACAAATCAGTGCGGTCCGCGTGGATGAGATTCAGAGAGTTGGAGTTTTTGTCAAGCCTAGCCACGCGGCCGTGCTACATCTCTGCGTGGTCCGCGCCCATCTTCCACTGTGGTCACGCTACATTTCTGCGAGGTCCGCGGTCCCAAATTTAGAAAGGAGATTTTGAGTCTAAGAGCGAAAGCGGCCGCGCGACCTTTTTGTGCGGTCCCCGTTGACCCCGCATGGGTATTTTTGTCCAATTTTTCCATCCCGATATAAATAGGACATTTTACTATTTTTAGGTTAAGTTATATATTCTGAACAAGGGTTGCGCTCGTGAGAATCGTGTTTTAGCCTATTTTGGGCACTTTAGCATTAATTCTTCCACAGATTTTTGTAGTTTAACTTTAGCAATTAATTAATATGCTTAGTTCTTCATCTATTTCTTCTGTTTCTTCTTTAATTATGTCTAGCTAAACCCATTAGCTAGGGTTGTGGCTCAATCCTAGTGTGGGTAATTGATGGGTGTTTCTTCTTAATGATAGATTGATATTGGATGTTTGTTATTTGGGTTAATTTTATGCTTTAATTAAGGATTGGTGGTTGCAAACATTGATTCTAGCTTAGTGGGTTTTGACTCTTCTTGAGAAAGAGAGTCTATAACCCCAAAATTGACCCAACAAGGAATTTGGATGGACCCATGAGAAATGGCAGTCCTAATTAACGGGTTAAATCTCGAGAGAGTAATCACCCTACTTTAACCCTAGTTACTTAGTCTAATTTGCCTACCCAATTGGTCTCGAGAGAGTCAATTGGGCAAAATCGCTCTCTCTACCGAGAGGTGTGAGAGTGGGTACAATTGTGCAACGGTTATAACATTGATCCCAAATATGTCAATCTATGATTAGTAGTCTCTACCTGTTAGTTAACCACCTAGGTGATGCCATGACCCTAGTGCCTTTTTCTATCTTAAATACAACTTAGAAAATAGAGCTATAGCATAATTTAGTCTTAATCCTTAGTTGATAATAGTAGTTGATAAAAGAAAACCCAAAAATGTTAGAAGTGCAATTAGAAGCACAAACGCATTCCTAGTCTAGAAAGATACGCAACTCCACTCCAAGCTCTCTGTGGAAAAATCGACCCTGATACCACTATTCGGGTAAAAGCTGTAGCACCCGCTCTTCCTACCATTGTGTATGGTATAGTTGGAAGCGATCAATTTTTGGTGTCGTTGCCAGGGAACTTATGGTGTTTACTATCTGTGTAGCTAGTTTTGTGTTTTGCTTCTCTTTCCTTCTTTTTACTAACTTTATTTGTGTCAATCTATCAGGTACAAATGGCTCTAAACGGAAATGACCCTCTTGGAAACATGGTCGCGGGGGAGGAGGTTGAGGATCTTGAACAAGAAGATGTATTACCTCAAGCTCCAAGGAGAGGACGAAATGCAAATGCCAATGTAAATGAGAACATACCAGACCCTCCTCTGCCTCCTCCAAGAGTCCTTCCAAATCAGGGTTATGCAAGTGCCATAGTTCCTCCCCGAATCCGAGCGGGGAATTTTCAAATCACCAATGTTATGTTGACTTTGCTCGAGCAAAGAGGGTATTTTATGGGCGCCTCCGACCAAAATGCATACAAGCACTTGAAGGGGTTCATAGATACTTGCTAGGGGAGTAAACAAACAAATGTGTCAGAGGACGCTTTGAGATTGAGGCTTTTCCCGTTTTCTCTTCGGGGTAAAGCATTGGATTGGTTAGAAAGGCTTCCAAATCATTCCATCACAACATGGGATAAATTGGCGGACAAATTTATTGCCAAGTTCTTTTCTCCAGGTCACATGGCGGCGCTCCGTGATGAAATTTTGGCTTTCAAACAAGAGCCAACGGAACCCTTGCACGAAATATGGGAGAGATTTAGAACTATGGTTAAAGAGTGTCCAAATAATGATATGAATGATGTGATGATTCAACAAACATTCTATAGGGGCATCAACACAACCAACCAATGTATTGTGGACCAATTGGCGGGAGGAAATTTTATGAAGCTCCCTTACAATGAAGCTTGTGATGTGTTAGATGAAATGGCCAATACTTCTTTGGCATGGCAAAGTCGGGCAAATGTTCCTCAAGGTGACCCTAATGTGATACATTTGCATAAGCAGTTGTATGATCACGGCCAAGCCATTTCCGAACTCACAACAACAATGAACCAATTGGCGAAGGCGCAATTGCAAAAAGTTCAAAACCCGCGCCAAGTCAATGCCATGGAAGGAGTGAATATGATGAAAAGAAGGCAAATAGAGCAACAATCTCAAGGAAATGGTGATAACTATGATGATGGTGGTGGTTATTCGAACAAGTGCTATGATGAGCAAAGTGAAGATTGTCAATATGTTAATAACTACCAAGGAAATAGAGGAAACCAGGGAAATCAACAATGGCGACCCCAAGGAAATTGGGGCAATCAACAAGGAGGTGGAAATTGGAATAACAATAATCAACAACATAGTGGTGGAAATTGGAACGGGAACAACCAAAACAACAATTGGGGGAATCAAGGTAACAATGGTGGAAATTGGAACGGAAACAACAATAACAATTGGAACAAAAACAATGGTCAAGGTGGGTGGAGTAACAATGGTGGTCAAGGTAATCGGGGGCAAGGCCTCCGATGTTTCAACAACCGAACAACCCGTCGTCATTTCAATATCAAGGGTCTAGTTCATCGGGAAATAATTTTAGGAGAATTTAAGTTATGTTTGAGCAAATGATGAAGAAGAACCAAGACTCCGATGCTCAATTGGCTTCCCACAACACTTCCATTTGTAACTTGGAGGTGCAAATTGGTCAAATTTCTCAATCTTTAAATACTCACCCAAAGGGTGCTCTACCAAGTGACACGGTAGTAAACCCTAAGGGTGGGCACAACAATCATGTGATGGCGGTTACAACGCGAAGTGGAAGAGGCGGTGATGTGCATGCCTCAAGAGAAAATCAAAGTATGGTTGATGAAGATGAGTTGCGACATGATGATATGCCTTTGGTGGTTGAGGATATAGTGGAACCCAACGTGAACAATGATGTGTGAATTGATATTAATGATGTTGAGGAGGAGACACAAGAGACCGTGAACCCATCTAGGGAACACGTGATTGATATGCCCGAGTCGGTGGTGCCCAAAGCCAAGGCACCCTTGCCTAGGCCTCCTCCACCTTACCCTCAAAGGCTATCAAAGCAAAAAGGAGATAACCAATTCAAGAAGTTCATTGAAATGATGAAGAGCCTTACTATAAATGTGCCATTGGTGGAAGCCCTTGAACAAATGTCGGGGTACCCAAAATTTATGAAGGATTTGGTTACTAAGAAGAGGTCAATGGAGTATGAAACAATCAAGATGATGCATCAAGTGAGTTCTATTGTCCATTCTATGGCCCCAAAACTCGAGGATCCCGGAGCTTTCACTATCCCTTGCACTATTGGTAGTGCGGAGTTTGCTAAAGCCTTGTGTGACTTGGGGGCTAGTATAAACTTGATGCCCTATTCAATTTTCAAGACCCTAGGGATTGGTCAACCTAGACCAACTTCTATGCGACTTCAAATGGAAGACCAATCAATGAAACGTCCCTTGGGTATAATTGATGATGTCCTTGTTCATGTTGATAAGTTCATATTGCCTGCGGATTTTGTGATATTGGACTGCGAGGTGGATTTTGAGGTGCCAATCATTCTTGGAAGACCTTTCCTAGCTACAGGGAAGGCATTGGTAGATGTTGAAGCTGGGGAGTTGACATTATGTGTGGGTGATGAGAAAGTGGTATTTCATGTATGCAAATCAATGAGGCAACCCAATAGCACAGAGGTATGTTCATTTGTAGACATTGTCACAGCCGTGATAGTGGATGACACAAGTGCATTGATAAATGTTGAATATCCTCTTGAAGTCGTGCTTCTTAAAATGGATGTCAATGATGATGCCGGTAGAGTGGAATGCGTGAATGCATTGCATGGCATGGGTTCATATTCATATGAACCTAGGAAGCTATCTTTGGATCTAGATAATCGCAAAACTCCTCCAACCAAGCCATCCATTGAGGAGCCACCGGTGTTGGAGTTGAAGCCACTTCCTCCACACCTCAGGTATGAGTTTTTGGGTTCAAATTCAACTTTACCTGTTATTCTTTCCTCGTGCCTAACTGACATGCAGGTTGATGCCACTTTGGCGGTTCTTCAAAAGCACAAAAAGGCGATTGGATGGACATTGGTGGATATTCAGGGGATAAGCCCCGCATTTTGCATTCACAAGATCATTTTGGAGGAGGATGCAAGGCCATCTCTTGAACATCAAATAAGATTAAATGAGGCTATGCAAGAAGTGGCAAAGAAAGAGGTTATCAAGTGGTTGGACGCCGGTGTAGTTTACCCGATCTCAGATAGTTCATGGACTTCTTCGATATAATGTGTGCCAAAGAAGGGTGGAATGATGGTCGTGACCAATGCCAACAATGAGTTGATTCCTACTCGAACGGTTACGGGTTGGAGAGTGTGTATGGACTATAGAAATTTAACAGGGTAACAAGAAAAGATCATTTCCCACTACCATTTTTGGACCAAATGGTCGATCGTCTTGCGGGCCGGGCCTTATATTATTTTTTACATGGCTACTCGGGGTACAATCAAATTCTTATTTCCCCGGAAGATCAGGAGAAGACAACATTTACATGTCCTTATGGCACGTTCGCTTACTCAAGAATGCCATTTGGACTATGTAATGCCCCGGCGACCTTCCAAAGGTGTATGATGGCAATTTTCACTGACATTGTGGAGGATATCTTGGAGGTCTTCATGGATTATTTCAGCGTGGTGGGGGATTCATTTGAGGAATGTCTAGTGAACTTGGATAGGGTGTTGGAAAGATGTGAAGAAACCAATCTTGTGCTCAACTGGGAGAAATGTCACTTTATGGTGCAAGAGGGTATTGTATTGTGTCACAAAATCTAAAAACATGGAATTGAAGTTGATAAGGAAAAAATTGAGGTTATCTCAAGGCTCCCTCCCCCTACTTCTGTCAAAGGGGTGATGAGTTTTCTTGGTCATGCCGGGTTCTACCGGCGATTCATTAAAGACTTCTCGAAAATTGTGAACCCACTTTGAAAATTGTTGGAGAAGGATGTCAAGTTTGTCTTTGATGAGAAGTTCATGGAGTCTTTTGAGCTATTGAAACACAATTTGACCACAACTCCTATCATCACCACACCTAATTGGGAATTTCCTTTTGAACTTATGTGTGATGCGAGTGATATGGCGGTAGGTGCGGTGCTAGGCCAAAGGATCAACAAAATGTTCTATCCTATGTATTATGGTAGCAAAACGATGAATGAGGCCCAAAGAAACTACACAGTGACGGAAAAAGGGCTATTGGCTATTGTTTTTGCGATAGAGAAATTTCGACCTTATCTTATGGGGGCAAAGGTGATCATACACACGGATCATGCAGCCCTCCGGTATTTTATGACAAAGAAGGATTCGAAGGCAAGGTTGATGAGATGGGTGCTACTCCTTCAGGAATTTGATCTGGAGATTGTGGATAGGAAGGGAAGCGAGAATCAAGTTGCGGACCATTTGTCCCGGCTAGAGGAAGAGGGGAGACCATGTGATGGTGTTGAGATAAATGATACTTTCCCCAACGAGCAACTTCTTTCCATTTCTATGTGTGATATACCTTGGTTCGCGGACATCACCAACTTCATTGTGACCGGTAATGTCCCGTGTGAGCTATCTTCCAACCAAAGGAAGAAACTCAAGCGGGATAGCTTGGATTTTTATTGGGATGATCCGTATTTGTTTAAAATTTGCACGGATGGGGTGATAAGAAGATGTGTACCAGAAAGTGAACAAATAAACATATTGGAGGCTTGTCACTTCTCCCTATGGTGGCCATCATGGGGGAGGGGGGTGAGGACGGCTTCAAAGGGTTTGAGTTACAGCTTCTATTGGCCGATGTTGTTTAATGATACTAGCGACTTGGTGAAGAGATGTGATGCATGCCAAAGAGCCGGCGGGATTTCAAAGAGGGATGAAATTCCCCTCAATACAATTCTCTAGGTAGATATTTTTGATGTTTGGGGCATTGATTTTATGGGTCCGTTCGTGAGCTCTTGTGGGAACACGTATATTCTCGTGGCGGTGGACTATGTTTCAAAGTGGGTTGAAGCTGTGGATCTACCCAACAATGAAGCCCGAAGTGTTGTGGTGTTCTTGAAAAAGAGTATCTTCACTAGGTTTGGTACCCCTCGTGCTATCATTAGTGATGGGGGGACCCATTTTTGCAATAAGGCTTTCGACTCATTGTTTGCTAAGTATTGAGTTAACCACAAAGTGACCACCCCTTATCATCCACAAGATAGCGGTCAAGTGGAAGTCTCAAATCGGGAAATAAAGAGTATTTTGTCCAAAACGGTAAATGCTAATAGGACCGATTGGTCGAAGAAATTGGATGATGCTCTTTGGGCTTATCAGATGGCTTACAAGACTCCAATTGGTATGTCTCCATATCGGTTGGTGTTTGGTAAGGCTTGCCATCTTCTGATGGAATTAGAACACAAGGCTATGTGGGCGTTGAGAAAGTTGAACTTGGAATGGGATGTGGCAGCCAATCTCCAAGTGGAGCAATTGAATGAACTTGATGAGTTTAGATTTCATGCCTACTCCAGCTCGTCCTTGTATAAGGACAAGATGAAGTACCTTCACGACAAATATGCTCGGGGTAAATAATTCAAGGTGGGCGACATGGTTCTTCTTTTTAATTCCCGGTTGAGGTTATTTCCTGGGAAGCTCAAATCAAAGTGGAGTGGTCCTTTTGATGTGGTATTTGTGACTCCTTTTGGTGCTCTTGATCTCAAAAACAAGAATGGTGAAGTATTCCGGATCAATGGGCATCGTGTCAAACACTATTTGGGAAAGTTTTATGACAGCCACGTGGTGGCCCTCATTCATTTGAAGTGATATGATGGTAACATGCGTCGTGTCGCGACGTTAAATCAGGCGCTTCTTGGGAGGAAACCCATGTCTTTTTCTATTTTTTTGATTTTCTTTGTAGACTAGGATTTTTGGGCTAATGTTTTGCGAGATGTTGCAGGGATAATGTTGAACCAGTGCAAAACAAAAGCACAAAATGTCAGGTCTCTGAAGTTTGCCAACGCGATCGCACTACAAATCAGTATGGTCCGCGCTGGTTTGTGTTAGGATGTTTGAGTCTCTGAAGTTACCAGCGCAGCCGCGTAGCATTTTTGTGCGGTCCGCGCTAGGAGGACCCAGTTATTCATGTTCTCTGAAGTTTCCCACGTGGCCGCATAGCATAACAGTGCGGTCCGCGTGGGCAGGTCAGTTCAATACAAAGGCTATAAATCCAGCGCGGTACGCGGCCATTTTTGTGCGGCCGCCCTGGTAGGTAGGTCAGGGGTCCTACGGGTTTCTATAAATAGAGACCCAAGGCCTCTTTTTACCCTTTTTGCACTCTGACTTGTTGAGCCCTAATTTTTACTATTCATCCGTCACGTTTGCATCAAGTAGTTGATTCTTCATAATCCCTGGTAATGTTTCTTATAAATTTCATTCATTAGCTTTAATTTTTAATTATTTTGTTTGCTTCCCAGTAGTATAGCTTCTTATTTCTTCCCATTTTTCTTAGGGTTAATGATTAGATTAGTTTTTTGTGTTAAGTTTTGAACACTGGCATGAATTACTATATG
This sequence comes from Nicotiana glauca, assembly GCA_026770625.1. Classification (NCBI taxonomy): domain Eukaryota; kingdom Viridiplantae; phylum Streptophyta; class Magnoliopsida; order Solanales; family Solanaceae; genus Nicotiana; species Nicotiana glauca. Next base: position 8,738 of record MU763355.1, on the reverse strand, counting down.
GCTAATTGAGTAGGGACAACTAGGACTCAAAGACTTGATAAAAAATGGACAAAAATGTTAAACCCTAACTTAGTTCAACTACATTCGTCCTTTCTGCGCAGTCCGTGTTGATTTATTTTGCGGGTGCCTAACCTGCCCAGCGTGGCCGCGTCACATTTTTGTGCGGTCCACGCTGGTCCAATGCGTCCGCGGCCCATAACAGTGCGGACCGTGTTGGAGAGATTCAGAGAGTTCTGTTTTGAGGTATAAGCTCAGCGCAGCCGCGCTCCTGTTTTACTTGGTCCGTGCTACCCCAGCGCGATCGCGTGACTCTTTTGCACGGTCCGCGCACCTCTATTATGTTGTACACTGCTTATGTGTCATGAAATTAACTGTGTTCTCCTCTTGTGTTCTTTATCTATTCCACTACATGTGCTTAAACTAACAATCTTAGACGTGTATTTTTTGCAGATCATGGTTAAAAAACGAGGCGGTCAACAACCACAACAACCCGGGAGAGGTGGTACCTCCCGAGGGGGTAAGGGAAAGAGAATTGTTAAACTCACTCCCCAGGCTCGGGAAAACATCAAAAAGACCCGTAAGCAGATACGGGCTGCTGATAGGGCTACCTCTCACTCTTTGGGGAGTGAGTATGCACCATTCAGGAGCATAACCTCAGAGTCTGCCCCCACTCGCATCACTGACCCACTCCAATTGCATGACACGTCTCCACCTTCACCCTCATCCAAAAGACCAGTCAATGTAGTCTCGGATTCGTCTGATGAGTCCGTAGCAGGAAGTAATGCACAATACTCCACCTCCCCCACAGCTTCATTATCTGGGGAGAGTGTAGGATATGGTGAGGGGTGAGCCTCAAGTCGGGGGAGTTGATCGAACCAGGAAACCTGAAGCTTGGGCAGACAGATTTGTTAGTGAGTTGGCATTCCACAAATTTAGAGAGTGGTGTCCCGTGAGGAAGTTGATTCCGGAGAGAACATTTATTGACACAGACCTTGTACCTCTTAACCTGAACGTGCAAAAAGAGTTCCGAACTAGATCTGGTTGGTACTCCTTCAAAGAAAGATGTATTGATGCCAATGAACATATGGTGAAAGAGTTTTACTGCAATGTTTCTCACATAGTCAAAGACACGAAGGTGAGAGATAAAATGGTAATGTTTGATGGGAAGTCGTTGAATGACTACTTGGGATTCAAGGAGGAGGATGAATCAGAGCATTTAGCTAAGCTGGCAATGGGTGAAGAAGTGCGTCCTTGGTTGGTCGATTACTTGGCAGCCCGGGCACTGTTCCAAAATGGTTGAAAGTGGGGAGAAGATTCTACGGAACACCTTCAGTTTTGAAACTAAAGGTTGGTTGACCTTTGTTTGTAGTAAGCTTGATCCTTTTACGCATGATCACTCCGTTCCACTTGCCCGGGCTATTCTTGTGGCATCCATCATGGCCGGGCTACCTCTCAATGTGGGTAACATCATCTCGAGGGTGATTTCTGTTGTCGAACAGGAATCCAACACAAACTACCCTTTCCCTAACACCCTATTTATGTACTTTAGGGATTTGAAGGTCAAGAGGAAACATTTTGATGTCAAGACCAAGTCGGTGGCCCCCTACTCATGGTATAGCTAGTTGGGTTCGGACAACCCAAAGTCAAAGAAGTACCAACCACCCACCTCTGCCCCACCTGGCCAGTCTGAGGAGCCAGTTGTGCTAGAGCTTTCTGTTGGTCCATCCACCATTCCTGCTCCTACTACTGGTGAGACCTTGCCCCGGGGTCCTTCTTCTATTGCTGGTCCTTCTACTTCAGCTGACCCGACAGTCCCTTCATCAAAGACCCATCGGTTCACTGCCCACCAGCTCAGTCAGTCATTAGCTAGTTTGAACAACTGGATGTCAGTTGTGACATCCAAGTTGTCCACATTGGCCACTTCAGTTGAGGGTCAGTCAGCACCAGCCATTGCTCAGATTCCTCAATCTATTGAGGATACCTTGAAGAAGCTCCTGGCCAACCAGGAGAAGATTTTGGAGTCCCAAGCCACCTTGACTAAGGTGGTAGATTCACATGGCAAAGCACTCAAGGAGCTTGCTTAGGAGCACAAAAAGATGAGGAAGTCAAGGGCGTCTAGGGAGTCGGTGAAGAAGCTTAGAGAGGACGTGGATAACCTATTGGCAGATCAGATGCCTTTAGACTTGCTACTTGAGGAGCCAGCCCTAGACCCAGCAGCATCTCAGCCACAGCAGGAGGAGGAGCCCAGGCCTCCAAGGAAGAAGAGAAAGCTTCCTAGCACTAAGGGTGTAGTGATAGAGATCGCACAGGTTCAGGAGGACCCCTCCAATGTTGCACCAGATATTCAGCCAGTCCATGACCCGACCCCTATCCCAGTAGCAAGCTGCGAACCAGTCTGAGGTTCCCGCCCATACAGAGGACCAAGAGACCACTGAGCATCCCATGCAGACGGACCAGGCTTAGGGAGCCATTCTATATCCTTTATCTGTTTTTATACTTATTTTGGTAGTTGGCATTAGGGACAATGCCAGTTCTTATTCGTAGGGGTGCGCCCTACTGTTTTTTATTTGATACACTTGGATGACTGTATATATTTGATTTTTAGTTTATGTTATTAGATTTGATAGTTGGCCTGTATATAATTTCTCTTTTTGGCTACTTCTCTACTTTATGTATATATTCATCCCCCGTTGTATATTCTACTCCCATATTGTACATATTCATTCGATTTTTCTATTTTCGTTAAATTTTTTCATTATTAGCTTCGTAGTTAGGCTCGTAGCCTTTTGTTTTGGTTTTGGCATTTTCAATAAGCCCTTGGTTTTCTTAATGCCACGGTTCTTTCCAAGGGTAGAGTGTTGTGCGAACCGGGTGGCTCTCCCCAATGATAGATGGCGTACAACCTTCTTAAGGGTTTGAGTCCGTTTTTGATTTTCTTCTTTTGATTTTGATATTTCGTAATTAAGGGTACCTCAAGCAAAGCTTCACTTGGGCCTAACATATTTGCCTTTGATCCCATGGTCAAAGACATAATGTTGTGTTTAGGATGGTGAAAGTCGTGGCCTTGAGACTCTTGTATTGACCAAATAATCATCATATGGTCGTGTTGGACCATTGTGTGCTTGAATCGTAACTAAGGTCGTTGTGGGTCCTCGACTCGATGTCTTTAGCAATCCTTGAGTGTGTGTGGTGAGAATTCGAATTGTGAGTCCAACGCCCAAGCCGATGGTCTAGAACTTGCCCCGAATATTTGTTGAGGCAAAATCCTAGGTGAAATTTGACTTGAGAAGTGATTATAGGCTCTCCTTGATCCAAATGCTAAGTTGAACAATTCCATAGCCTACCAATGAAATGATTCCCCAGTTAACCCTTTTGAGCCTTAAACTTTTTTTTCTTTTAAGAACCAAAGCTACAAGCCTATACCTGTTTTTAATGAGACCCTCTCTTGGCACCCAAATCTTCCCTTGAGTAAATGACAAATGTCTAAGTTTGGGTGGGAGAGGCAAGAAAGGAAACAATGTGGTAAAAAGTACAAAAGCAAAAGAAAAGGAAGGCAATGAAAAAGAAAGAAAAGAAAAGACAAAAAAGAAAGACCAATGTGAATAAGAACAAAAAGGGGATTCAAAGAAAAAAAAGGATGTGGAAAAAGTAGAAAAAGGAGAAACGTGTTGAATTGCATAAGAAAGAGTGACAGTGTGACTCTCTAACCCCTTGAAAAAGAAGTGAATACTCTAATGATTCAAGAAAGTGTGCCAAAATGAAACAAAAGAAGTGCTCAAGGGAAGATTGAACCCACTTGAACAAAAACATATCCTACCCTTACCCAAAAGCCTTCACAATGACTCCACAAAAGCCATATATGATCTTGAGTTGAAGGGAACCTACATTAGTGGTTACTTACATAAAGGGTAAGCATATGGTACTTAGAGCTGGACTTGTAACTTTATTCTTGTGAGAGATGAGTGAAAGTCCATCAACCTCGGTTAGTGAGGTTCGCTTAGGGAGAGCTGAGGATGTGTGAGTTTGGCTTCCACAATGACCAAAGTAATTGAGAGAAGTTCCCAGATGAAAAGTGTCAACCCTTGATGCTCTTGTGTCACACTTGATCCATAGTTTTCAAAATCTTAAAATATGTTAATGATGCATTTCTATTGAGGGAAATTGTTAGTCCCAATTGATGCTTATTGAGGCTAATTTAGGATGGCTGGAAATTCTTGGATTGCCTTTTTAAGGGTGGGTCTTATTTTGTTTGCTTGAGGACAAACAAAGGTTTAAGTTTGGGGGAGTTGATAATTTAGGATTTTAACATGACTATACCCCTACTTACTATTGCTTTGGTTACAAATTGCCACAAAATAGTCCCAAAATGCTTACAAGTTGCGCTTGATTGCATGTTTGAGCGACGAGATGACAAATGTCAAAGATCGGCTCAAAACAGAGTGAAACCTGTCAAGTGTCAAAGACCAAGTGAAGTGAGGGACAGGAAGACCTAGCGCAGACCGCACTGATATGCCACGCGGCCGCGCTAGGAGATTCAGAGACTGATTAATCAAGGGGCAATCTGCACGGCCGCGCTTCATTTATGTGCGGTCCACGCCAATCATGTTCAGAGACCACAATTGCAAGAACAAACTCCCACACGGCCGCGCTACAAATCAGTGCGGTCCGCGTGTATGAGATTCAGAGAGTTGGAGTTTTTGCCAAGCCTAGCCACGCGGCTGTGCTACATCTCTGCGCGGTCCGCGCCCATCTTCCACTGTGGTCGCGTTACATTTCTGCGAGGTTCGTGGTCCCAACTTTAGAAAGGAGATTTTGAGTCCAAGAGCGAACGCGGCCGCTCGACCTTTTTGTGCGGTCCCCGTTGACCCTGCATGGGTATTTTTGTCCAATTTTTCCATCCCGATATAAATAGGACATTTTTCTATTTTTAGGTTAAGTTATATATTCCGAACAAGGGTTGCGCTCGTGAGAACCGTGTTTTAGCCTATTTTGGGCACTTTAGCATTAATTCTTCCATAGATTTTTGTAGTTTAACTTTAGCAATTAATTAATATGCTTAGTTCTTCATCTATTTCTTCTGTTTCTTCTTTAATTATGTCTAGCTAAACCCATTAGCTAGGGTTGTGGCTCAACCCTAGTGTGGGTAATTGATGGGTGTTGCTTCTTAATGATAAATTGATATTGGGTGTTTGTTATTTGGGTTAATTTTATGCTTTAATTAAGGATTGGTGGTTGCAAACATTGATTCTAGCTTAGTGGGTTTTGACTCTTCTTGAGAAAGAGAGTGTATGACCCCAAAATTGACACAACAAGGAATTTGGATGGACCCATGAGAAATGGAAGTCCTAATTAACGGGTTAAATCTTGAGAGAGTAATCACCCTACTTGAACCCTAGTTGCTTGGTCTAATTTGCCTACCCAATTGGTCTCAAGAAAGTCAATTGGGCAAAATCGCTCTCTCTACCGAGAGGTGTGAGAGTGGGTACTATTGTGCAACGGTTATAACTTTGATCCCAAATATGTCAATCTATGATTAGTAGTCTCTACCTATTAGTTAACCACCTAGGTGATGCGACCCTAGTGCTTTTTTCTATCTTAAATACAACTAAGAAACTGTCCCTTTAGCATAATTTAGTCTTAATCCTTAGTTGATAATAGTAGTTGATAAAAGAAAACCCAAAAATGTTAGAAGTGCAATTAGAAGCACAAACGCATTCCTAGTCTAGACAGATACGCAAATCCACTCCAAGCTCTCTGTGGAAAAATCGACCCTGATACCACTATTCGGGTAAAAGCTGTAGCACCTGCTTTTCCTACCATTGTGTAAGGTATAGTTGGCAGCGATCACTTGCCAAGACCATGACCTTAGCTTTACCAGATTTGCCCCGTTTGGAGTGGAGAGGAACCCCAGGTCATACCACTCGCAGTGTTATCTCATATGTGAAGGCTCGACGCATGGCCGAGAAGGGGTATTTAGCTTATCTGGCGTATGTTCGCGACTCCAGCGCAGAGGTCCCTTCTATTGATTTTGTACCTATTGTTTGGGAGTTCCCCGAGGTTTTCCCTTCAGACCTGTCGGGTATGCCGCTCGACAAGGATATTGATTTTTGTATTGATCTTACTCTGGGCACGTAGCCCATTTCTATCCTGCCATATCACATGGCCCCGCCGAAGTTGAAAGAGTTAAAGGGTCAGTTGCAGGATTTGCTTGAGAAGGGTTTCATTAGACGCAGCGTCTCGCCTTGGGGTGCGCCGGTGTTATTTGTGAAGAAAAGGATGGTTTGATGAGGATGTGCATTGATTACCGGCAATTGAATAAAGTGACGATAAAGAACAAGTATCCACTACCGAGGATTGATGATTTGTTAGACCAGCTTCAGGGTGCAAATGTGTTTTCAAAGATAGACTTGAGATCTGGCTACCATCAGTTAAGGATTAGGGCATCCGATGTCCCTAAGACAACATTCCACACTCGGTACGGGCATTATGAGTTCCTGGTCATGTCATTTGGGTTGACCAATGCCCCAGTAGCATTTATAGAGTTGATGAACCGAGTGTTCAGGCCTTATTTGGACTTGTTCGTGATAGTCTTTATTGATGATATTTTGATATACTCCCGCTGTCAGGAGGAGTGCGAGCAGCACCTCATAGTGGTTCTTCAGACTCTGAAGGATAGCTAGTTATATGCTAAGTTCTCGAAGTGTGAGTTCTGGTTGAGTTCGATTGCATTCCTAGGTCACGTCGTATTAGTAGAGGGTATTCAGGTGGACCCAAAGAAGATTGAGACAGTCAAGAACTGGCCTTGACCAGCTTCAGCTACAGAGATTTAGAGTTTCTTGGGGTTAGCAGGCTATTATCGTCGGTTCGTGGAGGGGTTTTCATCTATTGTAGCCCCGATGACCAGATTGACCCAGAAGGGTGCCCATTTCAGATGGTCGGATGAGTGTGAGGCAAGCTTTCAGAAGCTCAATACAGCTCTGACTACGGCACCGGTATTGGTTTTGCCCACAGGTTCAGGGCCTTATACAGTCTATTGTGATGCTTCCCGTATTGGGCTTGGTACAGTATTGATGTAGGATGGCAAAGTCATTGCCTATGCTTCGAGGCAGTTGAAGATCCACAAGAAGAACTATCTAGTTCATGATCTAGAGTTGGCAGTCATTGTTCATGCTTTGAAGATTTGGAGGCATTATTTATATGGTGTGACGTGTGAGGTGTACAATAATCACAAGAGTCTTGAGTACTTGTTCAAGTAAAAAGAGTTGAATTTGAGGCAGAGGAGGTGGTTGGAGTTGCTGAAAGAGTATGATGTTACTATCTTGTACCACACGGGGAAGGCCAATGTGGTGGTCGATGCATTGAGTAGGAAGTTCGCCAGCATGGGTAGTCTTGCTTATATTCTGGCCAGCCAAAGACTGCTTGCTTTGGATGTTCAGGCTTTGGCCAATCTATTTGTGAGGTTGGATATTTCTGAGCCTAGCTGAGTGTTAGCTTGCATGGTTGCTCGTTCTTCATTATTGGAGCGTATCCGTGATCGGCAGTTCGATGATCCCCATTTGTGTGTCCTGAGAGACATGGTGCAGCGTGGAGGTGCCAAGAAGGTGACCTTAGATGATGATGGTGTCTTGAGACTGCATGGGCAAGTTTGTGTGCCCAATATTGATGGGATTCGAGAGTTGATCTTAGCGGAGGCCCATAGCTCCCGGTATTCTATTCACTCGGGCGCCGCAAAGATGTATCAGGATCTGAGGCAGCACTATTGGTGGCGCAGAATGAAGAAAGATATTGTTTCATATGTGGCTCGATGTTTGAATTGTCAGCAGGTTAAGTATGAGCATCAGAGGCCTGGTGGACTGTTTCAGAGGATTGAGCTTCCCGAGTGGAAGTGGGAGAGGATTACTATTGATTTTGTTACTGGTCTCCCATTGACCCGGAAGAAGTTTGATGCGATTTGGGTCATTGTTGATAGACTGACCAAGTCAACGCATTTTGTTCCTATTGCAGCCACTTATTCATCCGAGAGGTTAGCTGAGATCTATATCAGAGAGATTGTTCGCCTTCATGGGGTGCCGGTATCTATCATTTCGAACCGAGGTACGCAGTTTACCTCACGCTTCTGGAGAGCAGTTCAGCGAGAGTTGGGTACCCAGGTTGAGTTGAGCACAGCATTCCATCCTCAGACGGATGGACAGTCCGAGTGGACTATTCAGATATTGGAGGATATGCTCCGAGCTTGTGTTATTGACTTTGGAGGTTCGTGGGATCAGTTCTTGCCTTTAGCGGAGTTTGCCTACAATAACAGCAACCAGCCCAGCATTCAGATGGCTCTTTATGAGGCGTTGTATGGTAGGCGGTGTCGATCTTCGGTTGGGTGGTTTGAGCCGAGAGAGGCTCGGTTGTTGGGTACAGATCTAGTTCAGGAGGCCTTGGACAAGGTCAAGATCATTCAGGATAGGCTTCGGAAAGCTCGGTCCAGGAAGAAGAGTTATGCAGATTTCAAGGTCCGAGATGTGGCTGTCATGGTTGGTGAGCGAGTATTACTCCGAGTGTCGCCTATGAAGGGTGTCACACCTCCTTTTGGCGCTACCGCACCCCGCGAAGGGCTTGATAAAGGGAGTTCTTCCAATTAAAGGACAATCGAAATGGAATTTGATTATTGAGAAAATGGAGTCGCCACTTGAGAGATTTATGGTGTCTCAAGTCACCGGTTTGAATCCCGAATCGAGGAAAAAGTTGAC
>MU763354.1:0-31515 GCA_026770625.1 Nicotiana glauca | reverse complement strand
TAATAATAATAATAATAATAATAATAATAATAATAATAATAATAATAATAATAATAATAATAATAATAAATAAAATCATCATGGTGTCATAGGGTCTCATTCCCCAGATAATCCCGGCCAAAAAATCGAGGATCTCCCTGGCATAACCCAAGGAGCTTTTTCTTTCAAATCCCAGCCAAAAAACTGAGGATCTCCCTGGCATAACCCAAGAAGCTTTTTTCCAAATCCCGGCCAAAAAATCGAGGATCTCCCTGGCATAACCCAAGGAGCTTTTTCTTTTCCAAATCCCGGCCAAAAAATCGAGGATCTCCCTGGCATAACCCAAGGAGCTTTTTCTTTTCCAAATCCCGGCCAAAAAAAAAACCGAGGATCTCCCTGGCATAACCCAAGGAGCTTGTATTTCCAAATCCCGGCCAAAAAATCGAGGATCTCCCTGGCATAACCCAAGGAGCCTGTTCTTTCCAAATCCCAACCAAAAACCGAGGATCTCCCTGGCATAACCCAAGGAGCTTTGTCTTTCCAAATACCGGCCAAAAAATCGAGGATCTCCCTGGCATAACCCAAGGAGCTTATTCTTTCCAAATCCTGGCCAAAAAACCGAGGATCTCCCTGGCATAACCCAAGGAGCCTTTTCTTTCCAAATCCCGGCCAAAAAAATTGAGGATCTCCCGGGCATAACCCAAGGAGCTTGTCTTTCCAAATCCCGTCCAAAAAATCGAGGATCTCCCTGGCATAACCCAAGGAGCCTGTTCTTTCCAAATCCTGGCCANACTGAGGATCTCCCTGGCATAACCCAAAGAGCTTGTTCTTTCCAAATCCCGGCCAAAAAACAGAGGATCTCCCTGGCATAACCCAAGGAGCCTATTCTTTCCAAATCCCGGCCAAAAAAACCGAGGATCTCCCTGGCATAACCCAAGGAGCCTATTCTTTTCCAAATCCCGGCCAAAAAACCGAGGATCTCCCTGGCATAACCCAAGGAGATTTTTCTTTTCCAAATCCCGGCCAAAAAAAAAACCGAGGACCTCCCTGGCATAACCCAAGGAGCTTGTATTTCCAAATCCCGGCCAAAAAATCGAGGATCTCCCTGGCATAACCCAAGGAGCCTGTTCTTTCCAAATCCCGACCAAAAACCGAGGATCTCCCTGGCATAACCCAAGGAGCTTTGTCTTTCCAAATCCCGGCCAAAAACCGAGGATCTCCCTGGCATAACCCAAGGAGCCTTTTCTTTCCAAATCCCGGCCAAATTGAGGATCTCCCAGGCATAACCCAAGGAGCTTGTCTTTCCAAATCCCGGCCAAAAAATCAAGGATCTCCCTGGCATAACCCAAGGAGCATGTTCTTTCCAAATCCTGGCCAAAACCGAGGATCTCCCTGGCATAACCCAAGGAGCTTTGTCTTTCCAAATCCTGGCCAAAAAACTGAGGATCTCCCTGGCATAACCCAAAGAGCTTGTTCTTTCCAAATCCCGGCCAAAAAACAGAGGATCTCCCTGGCATAACCCAAGGAGCCTGTTCTTTCCAAATCCCGGCCAAAAAAACCGAGGATCTCCCTGGCATAACCCAAGGAGCCTATTCTTTTCCAAATCCCGGCCAAAAAATCGAGGATCTCCCTGGCATAACCCAAGGAGCTTTTTCCTTCCAAATCCCGGCCAAAAAAAATCGAGGATCTCCCTGGCATAACCCAAGGAGCTTTTTTCTTTCCAAATCTCGGCCAGAAAACCGAGGATCTCCCTGGCATAACCCAAGGAGATTTTTCTTTTTAAATCTCGGCCAAAAAATCAAGGATCTCCCTAGCATAACCCAAGGAGCCTTTTTTTCTTTTTGTCCCGGCATAAACCGAGACCCTTTTCGTTCTCCAGCATAACCTGGATTCACTTACAAGGATATACAATCCTAATTTAATCGCTTAGATAGGTGTCACAACTAACTCATAAAATTTTCCTAGTGAAAACTGGGGCAGAAAATTTTGTTTATTTGTTTGTTTTGCTATGTTAAGCAGGTCGATCTCAAGACACAAGGTGCGAGATGACCAATGGAATGAGTCTCAATCCAGAATCAAGAAAAGAAAAAAAAACAAAAAGAAATGAACTCAAATATGAAGCAAGCAAGGGTGCGAATCGCTCAAAATCTGATTGAAGTTACAAGCTCTGCTGATGCTATTTTGACTCAACAATGAAGAAGCAAATACCTACAACTTGCGAGCATCAAGATTTAGATCGAAGTCCACAGCAAAATTAGCTAAGACTCGAGATCAAGTTTCAAGAGAATTATAGATAGGAATCTTGTAACTCATAGTTGATAGGCGTAGCTAGCTTAACTTCGATTTCCCTTTCGGTGTAATAAGGAGGTCAGTAAGCAGTAACAGCAGCAACAACAACAGCAGTAACAACAAGATCACAGCTTCATGGTAGTCCCAGCTACTAAAACTTCCCGAACTACATTGACCTGATTCCTTTTTAGCCAGGGATATGTAGGAGACCTTTTGAAGCAAAGGTTCGGTCAAGTCTTTCAAAAAAATGCATCACACGGAGTACTCAAACGGGCAGAAAAATCTCTCGTATCCGCTCACTTTATCTTTGCACGAAAACTCTTCGTGTTTACGGGCAAAGAGGGACAGCTGTGAGCACGTGATTTTTGCCTCACATGAATTACATTACTCCCACAAAATCAAAATCAAAATTGCCTGTTTTATTATGTGCATTTTTGTGAATTTTTCGTGGTATTTTAGTTTGTTGTTTGCATTTGTGTGTGCATGTCTATTTGTTTAAATCAATAAAAATATCAAAAATATATTGCATTTGCATTTAGGATTTAATTCTACAATTAAGAGTAATTAAGTTTATTTTACAAAATGAAAAAAATCACAAAAATAATGCAATTTGTATTTTTAGCCTTTAATGTCCAAATTATATGATTTTATTTTTAATTGGTATTTAATTTTGTGTGATAATTATTATTAGGAGTTAATTAGCATTTTTAATTAATTTTTGATTTTATGATTTAATCTAGGGTTTTTGGTTTTAATTTAGGAATTAAAATGGAAATAAATAGAAAAGAACAAAAATAAAGAGAAAAATCAGACTAGGCCGTCCAAATTTAACCAAATCCAGGCCCAAAACATTTGCCTCTCCCGGTCCAGACCAGCCAATCTCAAAGACGGGCAAAACGGCGTAGTTTAATGTTGAAACTATGTCGTTTCATCATCAAAAGATCTCAGCCGTTCAAGCCAAAGCGATCCAACGGACCGCAGCCATTACCCGTATCCATTTAGCCTAGCCGACCCTAACCCGTTCTCTATACCCAGTCTAACCCACACTTCATTTAACAAAACGACCCCGTTCCGATTTAAGTGAATGATCCAAGCCGTTCTCGTTTGATCGAATGGTCTGGATCAAATTTCGATCCTAGTATATATTCCCAACTCACACCCTACACCCCCCAAGCCAACCCCCCACATCGTCGTCTCTAATGCTCATAAACGACACCAAGTAACTCTGCCATACTCCGCCGTCAACCACCCATCGGAAATCGCCTCATGGCGGTTCCGGTGGTCCAATGACCCCTATTTTTACACCCTGAACTCCCCTCAACCTCCCCGTTCCAACCATCATACTAGCTAACTTCGAATCACCCCAGAACTCCTCAAATCTTCAATCGAAAAAATCGGTCAAAACTTCATCTTCTCCGATGGCCACCAAATCAACACCACGCCACCCCTAGACCTCCCTCACCACTAGGACACCTTTGGTTTTCGTCGAATCAATCCATGATTCTTCGAATATCAATTTTTACCACATGAAACCTAGCGTCGCCCCAAAATTCCGTGGTGGCGGCGCCAACCCTAAACCTCCCCAAACTTACACCCGTTGACCCCCTAACCTCCTTCGTCCCTAAACCATCAATAGTTCCCCTCGAATATTGTTCGAACATCCCAAGTATTAGATCAGAGACAAACCAAAATAGGCAAATGGAGTCCTCATCAATGAATTGGATCTATTTGGACTCTATTCGTGTGTTTTTGCTAAAAACACACGAATAGGGTCGAAAATGACCAAAATTAGAGGAATTCAAATAATTTGAGTCCTAAGCTCAAACGTGACGAGTAAGTTCTGTTCCTTCTGAGTTTGTTTTAAATTTATTCTTCTTTCTTTTCTGTTAATTTTGTTCAGTAAATTCATTTTCTACCCTTTTTTCTTATTTTGGTTCAAGATCAAATGTTTGTTTGTTTACTCTGTGTTTTTTGTTTCCATGTATTGCTGTTTATTTTGAATTATTCAGCGTCAGTAATATCTTGTAAATCTTGTCAAACTAGTCAAATTACTATTAGTTCCAAGTGTTTCACCTGTGACGTAACTTTGCATATGAATTCAGTGTTTTCATTAAATGTATTTACAGTGTTCCTTGTTCGTATTTAGGTTTAATGTGGAATTGTGTTAGTTTATTCCCTGAATCACAATATCCTTCATCTTGTTGTGATGCTATTTAATCTACTCTGAATTCTAGCTTGAAATGTTGTTGGACTTGATTCGAGTTCAATTGATAATTGAGTTTAGTGATTCGAATATTTGTTTGTTCTGTTTAAGTTAGTTAATTAGGAATTAGATATAGATGTGGGTCTGTTACAGTTGAAGGGGGGATCTGGGTAGTAGTCACAGAGGTCAGGGCAAGACAGTAATTCCTAGGGGATTTAAAAATAGTTAAAGGCTGCTAAAAGGATTAAATAGAGATAAAGGTTAGTGGAGTTGGATAAGTTAAAATACAATGTTAAGTGGGATTAAAAAGTTAAAAAGACAACTAGTAGTGGAAGACAATTTTCTGATTTTAAGGCCTAAAATAAGTCAATTTATGATCCACTAGTTGCCTAAAATCAGGAAAAAAAAGAGTTTGAAAAACATATAAGAAAGAGTTCTTTTTAGACATTTTGGAAACACATAAGAAAACAGGGGAGAGACATCTGATAACTTAAGAGAAATCAGTCTTTTAGCATTAGAGAAATAGAGAGCTAAGGCATTGAGTTGAGAGTTTTTTTCTGGAGAGCTTGAAACAGACTGAGTATTTGAGAGTATAAGTTGAAAACACTGTTTCATTGAATTCTTGGTTCAGTTTCAAGTTTTAAATAGCTGATTTTGATCTTCCCTCTCAATTTCGATTGTTTGGAACTTCTTCTAAGAGCTGTTGGTCCACTATTGGTTTAACTCAAGTTCAGCTGGGTTTATTTGAGTATTGGCTATTACTTATAGGTCTTACAAATTATTTCACACTTTATTTGAGTGTGTTTCTGGTTTGGTATTGTTGTTGCTGTTTGGTTTTACAATTGTTCCCAGTCTGTCAGTTTGTTTGAATTGCATTTGATCCTACTATCGTATTGCTGCTGGTATTACTGCTGTTGTTGATCTTACTCCTCTTCCTGTTGTAATTCAATCTTCCAGGTACACTACCTCAAAATTGCTTCCATGTAGCTCCAATTGAAGTTGAAATGGAAAACTGCCAAATCTAGGCTTATTTAAATGTTGTTTATTGTTTACAGTTCAATTCAGTAGATGTTAGTACATAAATGCCTCGAGACTATTAATTTGGACTGTGTATTGTAGATTTTTTTTTTTTTGGATTGGTGGATCGCTGAACTTATTTTACAAAATGCAGTGTTACTAGTTGTGAAGTGTGATGTAGTTAATTCATGTTTAGTAGTTAACTCTAGTTAGTTTGGAATGTATTTTAGTGAACTGTAGTAATTTGAGTTGAAACCACCCATCAGTTTTAGTTAGTTTAATTTTGTTCCTGTCGAGTTTGATTATTAAAGTCAGAAGGTAGCTAAATAGGAAATCAATTCGAGTCCTTGAATTACTGACCGTTAAATTGTATGAGACCTTGATTCATTTAAGCATTGGTTTAACATTTTCAATATGTGTTTTCTTCTACTTTAATGATATCCAATAGTCCATCAAAAAAAAAAATAGAAATAATCTGAGTGTTAAATTGAAATCAGAATGGCTTAACGTTTCACCAGGTTGAATAAGTGAATCATGTTTTCTTTTGTTGTGATTGTGAAATACAAATAGCTTGAAATTTTTCCGTGAATACCTGAAATCCATTTTGAATAGGTGATCAAGGCTTAATCGCCTATTTCGGATTGACTGGGCCCCAACGCACTTCAGGTGTCCCAAGTCTGGTTTCAACTCAATGCTCGTGTAAATTTGGGCTTAGGCCTAAGAATGGTTGCTCTTGTGTGTGCCTGAATTTGGCCCGTTTAAACGGGCTATGCTTTAAGCCTACGCTGGCTGACAGTTTAAGTAGTTTGAATCCATCGACCTCGAATATAATCATTGTTAAATAAGGCTTTTCTTCATTATTAGAGACAAATAATATAGAAAGTCATAGTCTTTTAGGATTGGCTTTTAAAATAAATAAGACGAGCCTCGCCAAATAAAACGCATAAACTGCGGGGCCCTCAATAATATTGTACTAAAAATACCTAGACTTCGGGGTGAGTCGTTTAGCGAATTTCACGGCCTTCCCCCAAAAATAATAACGCGCTAGCATCTTTAGGCGCGCCTTTTAATAATTTACTTTCCTAAATTCGGGTGCACATTTATGTGACCCAGATCCAAATTTCGACGAAATCGAAATATGTCAATAGCCACGGGTACATTGATGTGACGTGGTTCGAGATATGTCTTCACGACGTCACAATTCTTATTAAAAATAATAATAAAGCGGTAAATAGTCTTCAAATTGAACTATAGGATAACATGTTTTTATATCAGATATTAAGCCATTTATAACAGTTTAAGCGATCGTGCTAGAACCACGGGATTCGGGGGTGCCTAACACCTTCCCTCGGGTCAACATAATTCCTTACTTAGAATTTCTGGTTCGCAGACTTCATTGGGAAAGTCAAAAATTTTTCTCGATTTTGGATTCAAAATAAACCGGTGACTTGGGACACCAAAAGCCAAACCTTTCCCAAGTGGCGACTCTGAAGATAAATAAATAATCTCATTTCGAATAATGTCACTTTAAATGGAAAAACTCTCTTATACATTTATCCCTCGGGGTAGGTGCGTAAAAAGGAGGTGTGACAGAAAGGCATTGTATACATCCAATTGTTGGACAGTCCAATTATGCATAGCCACTAATGAAAGAACAGTTCTCATAGTGGTGATCTTTACTACGGGAGAAAAGGTCTCATTGTAGTCAAGGCCTTCTCTTTGATTATATCCTTTAGCTACCAGTCGTGCTTTGAATCTCTCTACATCTCCATTAGCCTTAAGCTTGACTTTGTACACCCATTTACATCCTATAGTTGTGTTGCCTTGAGGTAGCTGGACTAGTTCCCCGGTGTTGTTGTCTTGAAGAGCTTGTATCTCAGCTTGCATAGCCTCTACCCATCTAGGGTCCTTAGAAGCCTCCTGAAAAGTAGTGGGCTCAACAACAGAAGAAAATTCACTTAGATAACTTTGATAAGAAGGTGACAGCTTAGCATAGGAAACATAATGATGCATGGGATATACAAATTCCCAGACTTCCTTGTAGTCACATAGTCTGTCAACCAGACTAGTTCTTTGGACTCTCTATGTGATCTTCTCAAGGATTCAGAATGTGTTTGTCCTGTAGGATGGCTATAGAGAGATGGAGATGTTATTTCTGAAGGCATTATTGCAGAGGCAGGAGAGGCAGATGAGGGACCATCAGGAGAGAGGTGCATGTTTGGCTCAAAGGTGTCTGAAGGCTGTGCAATAACATCTGTAGGAGCATCATGAACATCTGACTCTTCAATGATGGGCTCATCTGTATATGTCTCTTCAAGATCAAAAGCATCAGTGATAACAGGTTGGACTAGGTGCCTGGGATTGTCAGCTGTTTCTTGAAAGGGAAATGTAAATTCTTTGAATGTTACATCTCTGTTGATAAAAAATCTATTCTCATCTAATTCATACAGGATATAGCCTTTAGTGACAATAGAATATCCCATAAAGACAACTCTCACTGCTCTACTAGCAAACTTATCTCCTCTAGGCAAGACACTTGCAAAGCAAAGACATCCTAGTGTTTTCATATGAGAAACTGATGGCTTTTTGTTGAAAAATACCTCATATAGGGACTTACCATCAAATGACTGTGATGGAAATCTGTTAATGACATAGGCTGCTGTCAAAACACAATGTCCCCAGAACTTCATAGGGATATGTCCCTGAAATTTGAGTGCCCTTGCAACTTCAAGAAGATGCATATGCTTTCCCTTTGCTACACCATTTTGCTGTGGTGTATAGACACATATTCTCTAATGAACTATCACCATAGATGTACATAGCTCCTGCATAGCTGAGTTTACAAACTCTCCACCATTATCAGTCCTAACTATCTGTACCTTCCCATTGAACTGTGTTTGCACCAGCTTAAGAAAGGACTTAAATACAGTTATGACATCACTTTTAAACTGCAAAAGAAAAATCCAGGTCACACGAGAGTAATCATCTACAATTGTGAGAAAGAAATTATTACCATCATAAGTAGGAACACTGCAAGGTCCCCACACATCCAAGTGCAATAGCTGAAAATTGTTAGCAGTTCTAGTAGTACTTAATGGGAAAGGTTGTCTCATATGTCTAGCATCACAACTATCTATTACAGATTTGCAATCTTCCAATTTACATCCCAGAATTTCCTTCAGTGATCCTCCAGATGTATGTCCCAATCTTTTGTGCCATAGGGCTATGTCCTCCTTTGTTGTCTGTACATTAAACCCTTTGACTGTTGGTATGCTGTTATCAGTGCTTAGGTGAGCTCTTGGAACTAGTATGTAGAGTCCATCCTTCTCTTTACCAATCCCCCTCACTTTCCCGTTTGAGAGGTCCTGGAATAGGCAAAAGTTAAGATAAAAAGAGACAAAGCAGTGTAAGTCCCTTGTTATCTTGGATACTGAAAGAAAGTTATAGGCACATTCCGGAACATATAATACATCCTGCATTTCTCTTGTTTCTGTGATCTTGCAGTTTCCAACATGTGACACAATAGTGCAGTCTCCATTAGGTAAGTGAACTCGTTTGTCTCTAGTAGGGCTAACATTTTTAACATTTGTTAACATTTCTAAATCAGCCACCATGTGGTTAGTTGCTCGGTGTCAACTATCCAGTTACCTCTATCAGCTTTGGCCATAAAAGAATAAGTTGTACCTGCCATATTTGCCATTACATCCTTGGATTTGTCCTTGTTGAGCAGCTTCATGATCTGATCATACTGATCATCTGTGAGCTGAGGAGCCCTGTGCCAGCTTCTCTCCTTCACTGCATCTGGTAGATTTCCCTCTCCATCATTCATTCCTGCAAGATTAGCATTAAGATTCTCTACCTTTACATTATATGCACCTTTCTTTCTGCCTTTAAAATCTTGTGGATAGCCAATTATCTTGTAGCATCCTTCCTTTGTATGACCCTTCATATGACAAAAATACATTGTATGTTCCAGTTCTTTTTTGGTCTTTGAGGATTCTGGTAACTTCCTCCTTTCCCAGCTAGTAATGCAGTCAAGTCATTTCCCTCAACCAAAGCAGAACCATTAGTCACCGACCTTTGACTCACCCTTTCAATAAGCATTGCATATGCTTTATTGATGCTAGGTGTTGGACTAGTCATGAGGATTTGACTACGAGCCTGTTCATAGCTGTCGTTCAAGCTCATCAGAAATTTCAGCACCTTTTGTTTCTCCATAAACTCGATGAAACTTTTTGATCTAGCACAGTCACATGGTGGAGGAACCATACTATCAAATTCATCCCACAAATTCTTAAGTTTAGAGAAATACATCGAGACACTGTCTTTTCCTTGAGCTATCGTTGCTATTGCCTTCTGCAGTTGGTAAACTCGTGATGTATTTACCTTATCACATCGCTCTTTCAGATCCTCCCATACCTTTCTCGCATCCCTTGCATACAGAATTCAGGTGATTAATTCCTTGGACACTGAACTCATAATCCATCCCAGGACTATAGCGTTGCATCTGTCCCATTGATGACCTAATCCAGTAGAAAAATCTCCTTTCTTCAGAGTTCCGTCGATCAGACCTAGCTTGTTCTTTCCTAACAACTGGATCTCCATCGCTCGACTCCAGGTGGAGTAATTCTCTGAACCGGTCAACTGAATCGAAATGATCGGAGCTTCGGTGGTGTTCGATGGGTGAAGAAACAGAGGATGATTGTGATCTAGATCTATTTTTTCTCTCATTGATGAATCTAACTTTCAGATGTAATTCACAATTGAATTCCTCACAAATTCAATAGGATCTTCGATTTCAACACGCAATTGTGATTGTGCTCTGATACCATGAACAAATTATACATCTGTGATGAAATTCACAAAACAGATACAGAAGAGAGAAGGAAGAGCTGAGCTCTTATCTTTTTTATTAACGAAAAATGAAAAAATATGAAGAAGAAGAAGTTACATTGTTGCATCCCAACTGCCTAACTAAATACACGTGACTCACCAACTAATACACACGTGGGAGTCACGTGACTGCCAATTCACTAATCACTCAATATTGATCTCCCCCTTACTATTAATCTTAACAGCTAATTAACCTCTATTAGTACTTCACGTAATTCCCATTTCATCAGAACAAACTTAAAGTCAATACATATGAACAATTATATACCAAAGAATTGATCAAGGGACAAAGAAACTCCATAAACGAAGATCAAAAGCACAATATTTTCAACTATATATCAATGTAAATATGAAACAAAAATAGGAAAGAGAAATAACATTTGATATAATTTTTAGCATTTATAGTTGGAAAAGGTCCCAAATACATATTAAAAAAATAAAATTGCAGAAGTTCATGAGTACGGCTGTAGGGGTAAAGTGAGAAGTGTTGAAGACATTACTTTTCGAGTAGAAGCTTCATGACTATTTGAGAAGGTGTAAGTACTCTAAGTAACATTTGAATCACCATATTTAGCCTTTTGTTTAAAGATGAGGTCAGGACTACAATGACCAATAGAAAAACTGCAAGAAAAAAATTAAGATAATAATTTAGGATATAAAATAAAAGAACATGGAATAAGAAATACAGAATAACAGTATACATAACCATTTCGGAAGAAGCTTTTGAAAAGGATCCATAACCACTCCAAAAAGATGGAAAGGCCTTAACGTATAAGAATTTAAAAGGTTATAACATTATGCTGAAGCTTTGTAAAACTTGGGAACATAAAAAGGTGTGAGGAAGAGTAATTTAATGATATCAATTTAAGGAGTGAAAGACTGAAAGGCATAACGGACGGTAGAAGAGAAACTACAATTAAGAGGAAGAAATTGTCTTTTGGAATGGGTGTGATTAAGAGGTTAATAAAGTGTCTTTTGGAAATTTTAATTCAACTCAATAAATAAATAAATTCTAAAATGAAAGAAAAGGCAAAATTTTGAGAAAAAAGAATAATTGATAGGCATGCCACATCAGATTTCAATTGCCCAAATTTATTTTTATTGATATTATATATATAGATTTGGGGTTTTAACATAGGACTGTGTTGTGACAATCATAGAACTTGTATTTACACCACTACCAGGAGAGTCTAGGATTATATCATGTTATATTGAACTGAACTTTTTCACTATCAGTATATTTTAATTGTACAATCAAATTTCTCTATAATAATATATTTGTCTATATTTTTAGGTTGCTACAATAAAATATTGTTATAATAAGAAAAATTAGTTCCAAAGAAAACTTGATCATTATAGTGAAGTGCTATTATAAATGATAACTATTATAGAGAATTCTAACCATAAACATATGCCTGTAGCAGATTTACGGATATTCAGATAGAGTCAACGTCTTATACACCGATTTAAGTTAATACTAAAATGTTCTTCACTAATATAAATTTGCAATAGATTAAATTATTAAATGATACCGTACTATTATTTGTTTTACTAATAATTTACTTTATTACCTAACATATTAACTATTGCTGCTAATGACGAAGGTCCAAGTGTTGTTGTTTACCTGGCTTCCAATAATGCTATAATGGATGAGTTGGAAAAAAAGAATGCCACGTACGGAGGAGCGCTAGGAGAATATCCCCACCAAAAAGGCTTGAGGAAGGGCGGATCTAACGCGTACATACTAAAATTTATTAAGCATTTATAATTATTTTATTGTAAAATTATTTTTTTATTATATAAATTAGTGTAAAATTAATATCCAAACTCATGTTATAAAATAGAAGCAATGCAGTAAAATGTAAATAAGAAGAGATAGAAAGAAGGGAGAAGAGTTTTGTTCTTTCACTTTGGTGTATTTTTCCATTGCAATTACATGGCCTTTATAGGCATAAAAAGTAAAGATAATTGACATAAAATAGGAAATTTAATCTTTCAACTATTCACAATATGGGCATCCAATGTAGTATCCAATGTAGCATCCAATGTAGTATCCAATGTACAAATTATTCATAACACTCCCCCTTGGATGTCCATGTAGGATAATATGCCTTATTAAGAACTTACAAAAAAAAATTGGGATGTACATAATTATTTATAATATGTATTGCTTGCTGCCTCATTAAAAACCTTACCAGGAAAACCCAGTGGGACAAAACCTTGGTTAAGGAAAAGAGTGCAGCGTGTAGTTACTCCCCCTGATGAAAAATCACTTAATGTCTCGAAGACGACGCATTCCAATCTTATATATCAGCTTTTCAAATATTGAGGTTGGTAATGCCTTAGTGAATAGATCAGCCAAATTATCACTTGAACGAACTTGTTGTACATCTATTTCACCATTCTTCTGAAGATCATGAGTGAAAAAGAATTTCGGTGAAATGTGTTTTGTTCTATCTCCTTTGATATATCCTCCTTTCAATTGAGCTATGCATGCAGCATTGTCTTCATACAATATTGTTGGAATATTCTCTTTCGAAGAAAGACCACATGTTTGCTGAATGTGTTGAGTTATAGATCTTAACCAAACGCATTCTCGACTTGCTTCGTGAATGGCTATTATCTCTGCATGATTTGAAGAAGTAGCAACCATAGTTTGTTTTGTCGAACGCCATGATATGGCTGTACCTCCACTTGTAAATAAATAGCCTGTCTGAGATCGACCTTTGTGTGGATCAGACAAATATCCTGCATCTGCATAACCAATCAATGATGGCTTGGATTCATTTGAATAAAATAAACCCATATCAATGGTCCCTTGGAGGTATCTGAATATATGTTTAATACCATTCCAGTGTCTTTGTGTTGGCGAATTACTAAATCTTGCCAATAAGCTTACTGAGAAAGCTATATCTGGTCGGGAATTATTGGCAAGATACATTAATGCCCCAATTGCACTAAGATATGGTACTTCGGCACCAAGAAGCTCTTCATCATTTTCATGAGGTCGGAATGGGTCTTTCTTTATATCAAGTGATCTCACAACCATCGGGGTACTCAATGGATGTGCTTTATCCATATAGAATCGCTTTAAAATCTTTTCGGTGTATGTTGATTGATGGACAAATATTCCATCTTTCATATACTCAATTTGTAGACCAAGACAAAATTTTGTCTTTCCAAGATCTTTCATTTCAAATTATTTCTTCAAACAGTCTACTGTTTTTGGAAGCTCCCCAGGAGTTCCAATGATATTTAAATCATCAACATATACGGCGATTATAACAAATTCAGATCCAGACATTTTTATAAAGACACAAGGACAAATTGGATCATTCTTGTACCCTTCTTTCAACAGGTATTCACTCAGGCGATTGTACCACATACGACCTGATTGTTTCAATCCGTATAAAGATTTCTGAAGCTTTATTGAACAAGTTTCTCGAAAACTTTTATATGCTTCTGGCACTTTAAATCCCTCAGGTACTTTCATAAAAATTTCGTTGTCTAATGATCCATACAAATAAGCTGTAACAACATCCATTAGATGCATATCAAGTTTTTCTTGTACTGCCATATTTATGAGATACCTGAAGGTGATAGCATCCACTACAGGAGAATATGTCTCCATATAATCAATTCCAGGCCTTTGGGAAAACCCTTGTGCCACAAGTCGTGCTTTATATCTAACGATTTCATTTTTATCATTTTGTTTTCGCACAAAAACCCATTTATACCCTACTGGCTTTATGCCTTCAGGTGTTCGAACTATGGGTCCGAAGACTTCACGTTTTCCAAGTGAAGTTAACTCTGCCTGGATAGCGTCTTTCCATTTTGGCCAATCATTTCTCTGTCTACATTCATCGACAGATTTTGGTTCAAGATCCTCATCTTGTTGCATTATTTCAACAGCAACATTATAAGCAAAAATGTTATCGATAACAATATTATTTCGGTTCCATCTTTTCCCGGTTGAGACGTAACTTATTGATATCTCTTCATTTTCATTATTTTCAGGTACCTGGACCTCCCTTAAGGTCTTATCATTTGTTACGTCTTGGGGCTCTTCTTGAGCCACTACCTCTGTGTTATGTTTACTTTGATCACTTGCTCCTTTTCTTCTTCGAGGATTTTTATCTTTAGAACCGATTGGTCTACCACGTTTCAAGAATGGCTTAGACTCATTTGCTTTAATTAATTGTCCTGCCGAGATATCAACTCGAATTGGAGCATTAGCAGCTGGAATATGTGACTTAGTCACCCTTGGTAGGTTAGTGAATGCATCTGGCAATTGATTTGCAATATTTTGCAAATGAATAATCTTTTGAACCTCTTGTTCACATTGATTTGTTCGAGGATCTAAATGAGACAATGATAATGCATTCCAATCTATCTTCATTTTTAGCTGCTTATTTTCTCCCCCTAATGTTGGATATACTGATTCATCAAAATGGCAATCAGAAAATCTTGCCGTAAATAAATCTCCAGTCATCGGCTCTAGATATTTTATAATAGAAGGAGATTCATATCCAACATATATCCCCAACCTTCTTTGGGGACACATCTTTGTGCGTTGTGGTGGAGCAATTGGAACATATATCGCACAACCAAAGATCCTAAGATGGGAAATATTTGGCTCCTAACCAAAAGCCAATTGCAATGGGGAGACTTTATGATAACTTGTAGGCCTTATCTGCACAAGTGTTGCTGCGTGCAAAATAGCATGACCCCATACTGAAATGGGAAGTTTTGTTCTCATAATCATTGGTCTAGCAATTAATTGAAGGCGTTTGATCAATGATTCTGCTAGACCATTTTGTGTATGAACATGAGCAACTGGATGCTCAATTATTATCCCTGTTGAAATACAATAATCATTAAAGGAATGGGATGTAAACTCACCAACATTATCAAGACGAATTGTCTTAATTGCATAATCTGGAAATTATGCTCTTAGCTTTATTATTTGAGCCAACAATCTCGCAAATGCCATATTGCGAGTTGATAGTAAACACACATGTGACCATCTTGTAGATGCATCTACCAAAACCATATAATATTTGAATGGTCCACATGGAGGGTGAATGGGCCCACATATATCACCCTGTATACGTTCCAGAAATGCAGGGGATTCCATCCTAACTTTAATAGTTGATGGTCTAATAATTAAGTTTCCTTGAGAACATGTAGCACAAGAGAATTCCTTAAATTGAAGAATCTTCTGATTCTTCATTGCATGTCCATGTGAATTCTCAATTATTTTACGCATCATATTAGAACCAGGATGGCCCAACCGGTCATGCCAAATAATAAAATTATCTTGACTAGTAAACTTCTCGTTTACTACGGCATGTGTTTCAATCCTGCTAATACTTGTGTAGTACAAGCCGGAGGAAAGAACCGATAACATTTCAAGCACATATTTCTTACCGAACATTATTGTAGTAATATAAAGATATTCAATTTTTTTCATCATTTGTAGTCTCAATATGATAGCCATTGGCGAATATCTTTGAAACTTAATAAGTTTCTTTGAGATTTACTATAATATAGAGCTTCATCAATAGCCAAATTTGTTCTTCCTTGTAGTAATAAATTAGCTCTTCCAGAACCTTCAATTAATCTTGTACTATCGGATATTGTATTAACATTCGCTTCTTTCATTACCAAATAAGAGAAATATCTCTTATATTTTAAAATGGTGTGTGTTGTAGTACTATCCAGAAGACATATATCATCTTTATTAATCTTGAGTCCAACTGAAGACTGGGGAATTTTCATATTCTTCATAAAAAAAAAAAAATAATACATCATAAGAAATATGAAAGACAAGCAGAAAAAAAAAATATTAAGAAATACATTAGGAATGTAGAAACTAGTAACACATGATGCATTAGGAAAATACACTCAAGAAAAATAAACTAGTTGCAAACATAAAAATAACAACTTTTATAGCTTCATTCCCCAGTAAGATGATTAGTTCTTCAGTCAATATCCTCAAAGAAGTCTCCAACTTCTAAATGAGTAATATTTGTTAGGCCTTCAAAATCATCATCTTTATATGCAAGATGTGCCTTAGAATCATATTTATTTGAGGGACCTGCTTCATCATCATTATTTTGAAAGGTCAAGTGTGCCTCCACATTATTTTCCTTTTTCTTGAGGGAGGCTTGATAAAGTTTGACAAAATGCTCTGGCGTACGACAAATGCGTGCCCAATGACCTCTCATACCACATCGGTGACACATACTTGCTTTACCTCTTGAATGATTAATTTGAGAACCCTTATTGTTCTCCAATTTATTTCCACCATAATGACGATAATTGTTTCGCCCCCTACCACGTCCACGTTTACGACCATGTCCACGACCACGGTAATTATTTTGTTTTCTTTCAAACTTATCATGTGTTGCTACAGCATTCACTTCCGGAAATGGAGCAGACCCAGTGGGACGGGCTTCATGGTTTTTCATTAATAGAGTATTATTCTGCTCAGCCACAAGTAGGCATGTGATTAACTCAGAATATTTCTTAAAACCTTTTTCACGGTATTGTTGTTGTAGCACCACATTTGAAGCGTGAAAAGTAGAAAATATTTTTTCCAATAAGTCCTCATCTGTGATAGTGTCTCCACATAATTTTAATAGAGAACTTACTTTAAAAATAGCAGAATTATACTCACTTACGGTTTTAAAGTCTTGCAACCTTAAATGTATCCACTCATACCGAGCTTTCGGTAATACCGTAAGTTTTAGGTGGTCATATCGATCCTTCAAATTAATCCATAATTCAAGTGGATCTTTTACGGTTAAATATTCAGTTTTTAACCCTTCATGTAGATGATGACGAAGGAAAATCATGGCCTTCGCTTTATCCTGATTTGATGCTTCATTTCCTTTTATAATAGTATTTCCAAGACCTTTAGCGTCAAGGTGAATTTCAGCATCAAGAACCCATGATAAATAGTTCCTCCCGGTGATGTCAAGTGCCACAAATTCAAGTTTTGATAAATTTGACATAGTGAAAACTATCATAAAAGATGAATAAGTTAGAGAAATAATTATAATAATACACAATTCATGAAATCAAAACGATTAAGGTAAAAGAAATAAAAATAGAGCTATATCATGTTAACAATCTACTATTTCATTTTATTCTTGCCATAAAGTAGAAATTACATACTTGTTTCATTTCACTTTATATTATTGATATATATGTGTTAATAGAATTGAACGTGACTAACATTATTGATGTTCCAATAAATATAAAGTAATTAAACTATAAAATTATTGCTTGTCAATTCATTTCTCACAGTTAGAACATTTAAACAAATGAAAATGCAATTATTAGATATGGGCATGAATTTAATCAGAAATTTAAATATTAAATTAATGTTGACAACAAATAAGCGAAGTACTAAAATAAATACTCTACTTTGAACGTGTTATTAGTAGCAGTGACTAGATAATGTATACACTACATATATATGCATACATGATAAACAAAAATGTGAAATAGACGGAAAAGGGAACAACAACATGAATGATGTAAATTATCAAATATTGCAAAGAAAAATTTATGTTGTAAGAATTAAGCATATGATATGTACTGCCATAAAAATGATTATAATGATACATACCTTAATAAAATATGACTCAACTTAGCGGGAGTTAAGAATAAAATTAGAGCTTCGTGCTGATAACGTGTTATAAAATAGAAACAATGCAGTAAAATGTAAATAAGAAGAGATAGAAAGAAGGGAGAAGAGTTTTGTTCTTTCACTTTGGTGTATTTTTCCATTGCAATTACATGGCCTTTTATAGGCATAAAAAGTAAAGATGATTGACATAAAATAGAAAATTTAATCTTTCAACTATTCACAATATGGGCATCCAATGTAGTATCCAATATAGTATCCAATGTACAAATTATTCATAACATCTCATAGTCTTTAAATTATGGTTCAGCCTCGGGCAATTTTTATGTTTTTTATGTTTTGGCTCTAATTTCTCATCTTCTTCTTATGTCTTTTCATCCCGGCCCCTTCTTGTTTCTTCTACATATTTACTGTTTTCCTTCTTTATTTCCCTTGTAATTTATTTCGGAAGTTGACACTCGTAATAAATTTATTTTTGAGTTACATTGCTACTTTCATAATATCCCCTGGATTTGCCTGTTTATGTGGTGTACATATAAGAACTATTTTTGAACTTGGTATTTTGCAAGCCTTCATTCCTGGATGCTAACATAATAAAAAGTACAAATACACTTTATGTAGTGCCGTGAGAGTGAAACATTAAAAAGTTAGCTTCAAGTGGGATCCTTTTCGACCGTTAATTATCACATAATCATATACAATTAGTTATTTGTTCAATTATGTATTTATTCTTCCTTTTTATAATATACCACAAACATTTTACCTCAACTTCGAATTTTTGTATATTTCTTCTTTTAGGTGCAATAATTATTTGTTTTAACGGTGTATTTTCCACTTTTTCGACCAAATTTGCAAAAAAGACTTGGCTGAAACTTTATTATTTTTAGCTAGATAAATACTTTTAACTCAAATAATGGAGTTCCAAGTGTTTTTTTTTTTGTTCCGTAGGTGCAATGGATATCTATTTTAACCGTGTAATTTTTTCAGCCAAATTTGTAATAATTTTTTTTGGCTAGAGCTCTCTAATTTTTATCCAATTAAAAAAGTTTTAGGCAAAATAATGGAGTTCCAATTGTAAATTTTCTTTTTATTTCCTATTAGATGCACAACTATTTATTTCAAATGTATATATTTCTTTTTGGAAAAAATAGAGCTCCTTTATGTTTAATCAAAAAATTTATTTTAGCCAATAAAGGATTTTCAACTGTTTATTTATTTTGTTTCATCTTTAAATGCAATTAATTTATGATAATTGTTCTTTTTTGGACCAAATTTATAAAAATAATTAATAAAAATCCATTATGTTTTGGAGTTTCAAATATGTCTTACAAAATTTTGGCCATAAAAAAATGTCCAAAATATTTGAAAAACTATAAGTATATATTTTATTATTAAAAATATCACATAAACAAAAAATAACATGTGACAGCTAATAAAAAATAGTTTAGGAAAACTGGCACATTTCGGAAAGTAATTAGGATAAAAAAAAAAATTTAAAAGATACATCGAATAAACAGTGTTAAGTTCAGAANATTGTTTGATTATTTGACACGCTGGTTTAAATAGGATTCTGTGTTTTGAGCATGTAACGTGTCACGACCCAAAAATTCCTCTGAATGAATCGTGATGGCACCTAGTCTTAATGACTAGGTAAGCCTAATAATTGCGGAATAACAATCATGAATAACAACATCTAACATTTTTCTAAAACAGAATATCAAGAGAATTATAAAGGAATCAAAGTCGAACCACAAACAAGAATAAGGAAAACAAAGGTATATTTCACTTTCTTTTCACATCTTGTTGCAGGCGTGCAATCCGATCCCATTTCCTGTATCTCGTGGCAGGCGTGCCACCCACTCCCATTTCATGTATCTCGTGGTAGACGTACCACCCGCTCCCATTTCTTTATATCTTGTGATAGGCGTACCACCCGCTCCCATTTCATTATATTTTGTGGTAGGCATACCACCTGCTCCCATTTTATTATATCTTGTGGTAGACATACTACCCGCTCCCATTTCATTATATCTTGTGGTAGGCGTACCACACACTCCCATTTCAATATCATTTCTTGTGGTAGGCGTACCATCCGCTTCCATTTCATTTTTAACTCAGTGTACAATATATTACCAGCAAAGAAACCAATAACAAATAATCAAACAATATATTACCGGCAAAGAAACCAATAACAAATAATCAAATAATATATAACCGGCAAAGAAACCAATAACAAATAATCAAACAATATATTAGCGGCAAAGAAAACCAATAATAAATAATTAAATAATATATTACCGGTAAAGAAACCAATAGAAAATAATCAAACAATATATTACCGGCAAAGAAACCAATAACAAATAATCAAACAGTATATTACCGGCAAAGAAAACCAATAACAAATAATTAAACAATATATTACCGGCAAAGAAGAACCAGCTATAACCAAACTTATGAAATTTCTACTTAACACAATTGATACAATTACTCAGTCATAACAATTATTTGTTCAGCTTCAAAGATCATCAACCAAGTTATCATAAGCATCAAATAAGAATATAACAATTTAGCAATTTAGGACTCACGGTCATGCTCCCCAACATATAGATACTCGTCACCATGCGTATACGTCGGACACAACACATAACAAGTAGCAAATATACTCAACTCATATTCCCTCAAGCTAGGGTAGACCAAACACTTACCTCGTTTTGCAACCAATTCAAAATTCCAACAAGCCTTTGCCTCGCGAATTCGTCCGAACCTTCAAATCTTTTAATCTCATCTGCATTCGAGGAAGTGGACGAATAAGCTAGCAGGATCTACACCAACCCATCTTCTTTCATCTGTTCAGGAAGTCCATCGCTTCCAGTAAAGTAGCGAAGAATTGTTGTTTGAAAGTTTGAGGGCACTTTCTTTTAGTTGACCTCACTTATTGACAGGAGAATCGAATTGACGAACAAATTCTTTATTCCGCCTAATCCATCTCTTATAAGCCTCCATAACACCAGAATTCTCTTCACTCCAAAAAACGACAACGTCTCATGAATCACTTAAGGCAGCTTTTCAGATCAAACCCAACTGTGTGCAATTAGCATGTGAAGTTAAATGCAGTTTCACTCAGAGATGGCAGTGTGTTTAGGTTGGATCAGAGTTAATATGGTGAGGAAAGATTTGAAGAAAACAAATTACTAAATGATTAATATATTCATGTTGGCGGGCTAAAACATTTTCACGACCCAACAAGCATATGACGAAGATCACGAATTGAATTTTTTCAAAACATAAATGGGAGAGCAAGACCATATCTGGGGATCGCGAGCAGATTCCAAATGATGCTCTCCAGATCCACTTGAAAAATACTATATTCATTAATTATCATGTTCTCCTTTAATTGAGTGGAAGATATTCTAGCTTATTACCACTTAAACGAGTGGAAAACATGTTTCCCCACCAAGCACTAGCCTATTGTCAGAAAAGTACTTTAATTTGAAACCATAGGAGCCCATTCTGGAATTTCTACTGGCGTGGCGCGTCATGCGCTGCGGTAATGCAAATTTCTGCGCTGCTTTAGTAATTTGGTCATAACTTCTTGTAGGAGTGTCCGAATGACGAACGGTTTGAATTTTTAAAAACTAGACTCAAAGAGCTTTAATTTGATAGATTGTATATCACATAACCCCTTATATAGCTGGATATATGATCGTCTAAAATGAGGTCTTGTGCGCACCCATTTACAATTGTCGTCTATTATGAAATTTTCCAAGTTGGCTTAGACATATGACTTTCCTTAGACCCCATATATATTGTAGTACACCTCGTACACTTGCTATCATATCCAATTGGTATCCATCATAGTAATAGATCTCTTTCACATAATAAATAATATAATTAGAACACATCAACTTTCTTACTTCGCCAAAACGCGCCAAATTGTCCTATGGACTTCCAAATCCAATTTCGGACACACGTCTAAGTCTGAAATCACCATACGAAGCTATTGACATCATTAAAATCCCAATTTGGGGTTGCTTGCTCAAAAGTCAACTCTCCGGTCAACTCTTTCCATTTGAGCTTCAAAAATAAGATTTTGATTTTTCTTTAAATTTAACTCCGAATCTTACGAAGACCAACCTTGACCATACATGAGAGTCATAATGTGTATTACGAAGCTTCTCGAGGTATTAAGCCATTGAACGAGGTGCAAATTTTTAAAACAAAATTTGGGTCGTTACATAATGACCGACCGGTCGTTTTGAGTATTTACACTTCGTTCGGTAGTTCGGGCATGAGTAGCTCTGTATGATGTATTATGACTTATATAAATCGTCGATTTTGATTTTCAGATTATTCGGAATCGATTTGGAAAAATAAATTTCATTGTTGAAGCTTTAAATTAGAATAGTTGACCAAGTTTGACTTTTTGTAACTTTGACCTCGGAACAGAGTTTTGATGGTTCCGATAGGTCTCGATAGTGATTTTGGATTCGGGCGGATGCCCGGATTTGCATTTGGATGTTTCTAGAAGGTTTCGGCACAAATTGACGAAAATTGAAAATTTGGAGGTTTGGAGAATTAATAAGTTTGACCGGAAGTTGACTTTGAGGATATCGGATTCGGATTGGGGTTCTGAGAATTGGAATAGCTTCGTTATTTTATTTGAGACTTGTGTACAAAAATTTGGGTTCGTTCCGAGTTGATTTGATATGTTTCGACACGAGTTTTGCAAGTTGAAAAGTTCAAAGTTAATCAAGTTTGAATTGAGGTACGATTCGTTGTTCTGATATTGTTAGGTGTGATTTGAGGCCTCGAGTAGGTCCGTGTTATGTTATGAAACTTTTCGGTATGTTTGAATGGAGTCCCGAGTGGCTCGGGTGAGTTTCGCACGAGGTTCAGACCATTTTTCATTCTTATTTAGTTGCTGGTAGCTGCTAGTATTGGTGTTGCGCACTTGCGGTTGAATTTGCGCAGGTGCGATGGCCGCATAAGCAACAATGCAGTCGCAAAAGCGAGATGAGAGCTGGATGAGCAAGCCCGAGGCCCTTTTAAAATAATCATATATATATATTTTTAGTTGAAGTAGATTTTTCTAGCTTTTTGAAAATAAAATTACTTAAAAATTTTTGCATAAACCATTTAATCTCTCATGTGCATTATGATCTTAAATAATAGAACATGATTCAAGAAGTTGATACTTTGTATTAGAAGAATTTTTTGATGTTTCAATATACTTGTTGCAATGATGAAACCAATGAAAAAATAGAGTTTAAAAGTGTATTACATATTTTCTAATTATTAATGTAATCCTTTTTTTATATAAAATATTTTACTTTTCTACTTTGAAATACTTAATCTTTACTTCAAAATATTTGAGGTCTCACGAGAAGTGTTGTGGTGGGATAAATAGTATATCTCTTTCTTTAGCCGGAAATATTCGATTTCAAGTATTTGGAACGAAAAAAATCTCTTATAAGGAATATTTTTCATTTTATGAATTTTACACTGTACGAAGTTAAATTAATCAATGTTCCAAATTAAATATCAAACATCAAATAAGATTTGGGAAACAAAAATTGGGGCCAAAAATTTTGAGGGCTAAAGTCACTGTGGCTTTACCCTCTGGCCGCCCTCGGGTCCTTTTAAGTGGCTTTGTCTAGTTGTTGATATTTTCAGGCAATTATTTATTAATAGTAGTAGTAGTTATTTTGTCCTGATAGGCTTGACCAAGACTTCCCCAACAATCGCAATTATTAAAGAAGTACGTCTCAAGAAGCACACAAAAGTTAACTACTAATCCTATAAGTTAACTTGATTTCTTTGAAGAATCTATTAGAGGAAAAATGGAAATGGAGAAGAGACTCTATGAACCTGCAGACGAGATTGAACTTGAAGACATTGAAAGAGGAGAATCCCTTCGAGTTAGGGGGGCTTGTCGAAAGAAAGACAATCATACTTGCCGGAAAAGGAGTAGTGCAGAAAAATTACAAAGAGATGATTGGATAGAAAGGAAGAGGGAAACATTAATGATTGTGGCTTCCCTAATTGCAACCATGGCGTTTCAAGCTGGTCTCAACCCTCCTAGTGGTGTTTGGCAAGATGATAAAAAAGGTATATATAATAGCTCTAATAATGATTTTTTTCCTCACCAAGTTAATCCAACATTTTCATGAAAGTTTATAGAAGTATGACTGCTTAATTCTTTGGTATTATAACTAGTAACTAGTAATACTTGATAAGAGGGGGTTACTCATATGTTCGGAACCCCCACTTACAACCTAAGAATCGTGGTTCTAGTCAGCAAAGGAGCAATAGCTTCGATAAAAGAGGATGAAAGGAGAATAAAATGGGAGGGGTATCAAAAAAATTTAAAACAAAAAAAACTAGTACGTAATTTTATTACAAGTACTTCCTCTAGCTTTATATATTCGCATCTCCTACTACTCACTTATAATTAGTTCTATTTTAATGACCTTTCTTTGAACATGTATTAAATATATTAGTATTTATGAATGTGTGTGACACGTTAATAATGGCACGTGATGATTTAAATATGTATTTATATTAAGGAACAATAAAATTAATTAATGAGAGAAATTTTATATATAATAATACAACAATAATCTAAATACCGAAAAATATCAATACATTAGATAATACATGAATTTATAATAAATTGAGATCATCAAAACTTACACAAATGATCAACTTTGTCATGTTAGTTAGATAATTATATATTATAGTTTAAAATTATTTAATATGATGGTAATCTAACGAACACTTCTTTGTGGACAATATTTTTTGTGTATATTTCCTCCTAAAGTGTTGGTTGCTCTGCCTTAACTAGAACTCTTGTTGCCGATCTTGATATCACTTTTAAAAGTGCAACATACAGTTTTTCGTGCAAGAGAATATACTGCGGTAAATATAGTCCAATATTTAGGGTGTTTGTTCTTGTGCTTTATTTATTATATTTGCAAAACATAAATATACTAAAAATTATTTTTACACAAATTTAAAAGGATATTCCTTAGTTTTGGAAGATAAAAGTTGAATTCACGGATAGGAATACACTTAGAAGCACATTAACCAATACAATAATTTTTGCATGTATGACGTTATTGTCAAAACTTCTATATACCATTTGTGTGTTATTACATAAGCTATTCAACATATCTATGTTTTTCAGTAGCATGACAGACGTATTTTCTTCAAAATTAACCTATATACAATGAAAGATCGATTTTAACTTAGTCTATTATATATACGGTGACACTAACATATGTAAGAAATAAGAAACTTGACAACAAACATGTAGAGTAGAAGGTCATTTGGTATTAAAGTATTCTTTTTGGTAGTAATTATTGGTATCATTTTCTACTGAGTCAAAATCTGTCACGACCCAATTTTTTCTCTGTTGTGTATCGTGAAAGCACCTAGTCTTAGGTACTAGGTAATCCTAACTTTAATTGAAATGAAAATAATTTCTACTAACATCGAACAATCTCAAAACAGAATTCTTTATACAAATTAACAATTTCAAAACTGGTAGTACAAGTCATAAGCTTTACAGAGTTTGCTAGAAAACCTCTAAAATACAATTGTCTATAAATAATAGTGGACAATGTAAATAAAAAATAAGAAGGTGACTCGGAAGCCTGTGAACGTAGCAGCAGGTTTACCTTGAATCTCCACAGCAACGATCTGCACAGTTGTTAACGATCAAATACCTGGATCTGCACAAAATATTGTGCAGAAGCGTAGTATGAGTGCACCATAGCGGTACCCAGTAAGTATCAAGACTAACCTCAGTAGAGTAGCTAGTGCTGAGAAACAATCAAGATACCTACTGGAACTAAATAACCTGAACAAGTATAAGTGTAGAAACAACAAAGTACGATATCTATATAAAGATTGTGCATAATGACAAAATGATACAGAAATGTCAGTAAGAAAGGGAAATAACAACTAGCAGCGGAACACCATAATAATGACACAGTAGAATGAATGGAACACAACTTAAATTCGGTTATCACAGAATAAGGAAAGACAAGTAACAACTTAACCAAAAATGACAACTTTCACACTAGGTGTTAGCCAATAAAGACCACGAGTTACCGAACCTCAAAATATTCCCATTTTACGGGTCCCAATTCTTGAACCCTAACTCTTAGCATCATGTGCTCTCATTACAATTTAATACTCAACAATATCAAAAATCATCTTAACCGATAAGATTTCTTAACTACGTATATGCTTGTGCAAGTGTCCTAACATAGTTCATGCCAGCTAGTAAGTATAGAAAAAAAACAAACAACACGTAGAATGTTCTTCCACACTCTTCCACAAGATAAAATTCACACAGGTAAGTGCGCCACTACACAAATATATATAACAAGAATGCCCCCAGGCCAATCACAAATCAATCCCTGACATAGCCCACCTTATCTCACCACATGTGCAATAATAAAGTAAGTGTTCGCCTTGTCTCGCCACAAGTGCATAATATTGTTCCCACCTTGTCTCTCCATATGCGCAATCACACAGATATAGACCACCATTGTCATGTTGCATGTGCAAATATAAAAAGTAACAATAGCACGATAGAAACCTCGTGCAACCCAATAACACTAAAAAGCAACAATAACACTCGCACGACAGAAACCTCGTGCATCACAATAACAACAACTACACGGCTGAAAGCTCGTGCATCACAGTAACAACCGCACGATAGAAACATCATGCCCCAAAGCAACAAGTACAATAGTAACAACGACAATAAATACAAGAGTACATAAATTAAATTAACTAAAGGACTTTCGATAACAAAGAAATGGTAGATCTAGTTCACAAGTAATAACCACAATAAAGAAAACTCGGTGTAATAAGAACAACTCAACAAGGGAGTTAATAATATGTAACAATGTCCTTAAATAATTCAAATACGGACATGTCAACTAAGATATAGGATATCTAAACTTCCTTTAATGTTGGGCAATTACAAAGAAGATACAACAAATTCAGTTAAGGATAAGCAGCGGAAAGATAATCATAACCTCAATTAAGGCTAAACAATTATAGGAGAGATAATAATAATTTCAAATAAAGATAAGCAGTTATGAAAAGATAGCATGACAATAGGAGATGTATAAATCTTGAGTTAAGTCAAATAAGAGTCAAATAAATAATGACAGTGTATCATGAAGCAATTACTTCTAACTAAACCAGACAGGAGTGAAACTAGTAATTAAGAAACTTAATCATAACAAAAACAACTTCATACTCTGTGAATGTAAGGACCCAAAAACGATAAAAGGACAACGTTCCACAAATAAGCCGAGCACGTACGCGTCACCTCGTGTACACGGACTATAATTATCATAGAAGACTCAAATCCTAAGGAGTAGTTCCCCAACATGAAGTTAGGCAAGATACTTACCTCAAGGAAGACAGATAGAGACTCAAAAATGAACTTCTTGGGTGAAATAACCTCTCGACAACTCAAATCTAGCCAAAATAATTTCAAAGTATAAATAAAACTCATAAGAAACTATTCTGGATCATAAAGCCTCAATCTTTATCAAAAACTAAAAATCAACCCAAAGTCGACCCCCGGGCCCGCACCTCGTAACCCGACAAATTTCACAAAATCCGAACACCATTTCGATATGAGTTCAACTATACTAAAATTATCAAATTTTGATACCATTTGGTCCTTCAAATCGTCATTTTATATTTTAAAAGTTTTCTTAAAAATTTCCATTTTTCCTCAACCCAAAACACTAATTAAATGATAAAAATAAAGACATTATGGAATTAATAAATTCTAGGTGAAAAACACTTATCCAATCGTTTTGCTTGAAAAACCCACAAAAATCGCTTAAAACCGAGTTCTAGAACTCCAAAAATGGTGAAAATAGCAAATCCTCGGAATAGAGTACTATTTATTCTGCCCAGATCTTAAATCATCGCGAACACGGAAGAATGATTGTGTTCGCGAAGAAGAAAAAGTGAAGGCTTCCCAGATGTGCTTCACGAACACGAAAGATGGATCACATACACGGAGAGAAACATTTGATGGCTCAATGACTGGGCTATGCGAACGCGTGAAGTAGTACGCGAACGCGAAAAACAGAATGGAATACCTTCACGGACGCGGAAAGAAGGATGTGAATGCGAAGAGGAAATATTCTCCAGCATCCAGCTCCTAGTTTCTACTATGCGAACGCGACGGTAGAGTTGTAAACGCGAAGAAGGGATAGGTAGAACTTCGCGAATGCGAAAGGAAGAATGCGAATACGAAGAATAAATATTTCATCCTCCAAAATAACGCTACACGAACGCGAAGACACGGACGTGAACGCGATGAAGGAAACTAGATGACAGAAAACAACAATTCAAAGTAGAAGAAAATGGCTCGTAGCCCATCCGAAACACACCGGAGGCCCCTAGGACCCCATCTAAACATACCAACAAGTTCAATAACCTAACATGGACTCACTCGGGGTCTCGAATCACATCAAACAACGTCAAAATTACAAATCGCACCATGAATCAAACTTTTGAACTTTCAAATCTTCCAACTTCTAAAACTCGCGTCGAAACCTATTAAATCAACCTGGAATAATGCCAAATTTGCAGACAAGTCCCATATGACATAACATATTTGTTCCAACTCTCAAAATCGCATTCCGACCCCAATATTACCAAAGTCAACTATTGGTCAAATTTTAACTTTTCCAACTTTTGCCGAAATACTTCAAATTACCCTACAGACCTCCAAATCTAAATACGGACGCACGCCTAAGTCCCAAATCACCATAAGAAGCTATTGAAATCATCCAAAATCCATTCCGTAGCTGTTAACACAAAAGTCCAAATTCTGGTCAACTCTCACCACTTAAGCTTTCAAAACCAGAATCCTTCTTCCAATTTGACTCTGGATCGTCCGGTAATTGAACTCGACCACGCACAAAAGTCATAACACATAATACAAAGCTGCTTAAAACCTTATGCCGCTGAGCGGAACTTAAATTCTCAAAACGACCGGTCGGGTCGTTACAAAAACTGAAAAATATTTTATGTTTACTATAAAATTTTGCAATCAACTTTTTATTTAGTTGATCAACATATTTATTTATATTAGCTAAGATATCTTTTTACTTCTATCATACGATTTGCACAAATTGCGGTTTAATCTAATGATAGAAATATTTTTCTTATTAAATGCACTACTATTACCATTGGAATTGATAACCAAGTGTTCAAGAAGAACTAAATCATCTTTTATTGGATGCTCTTCTTCGTTTCTGACACGAAGCAAGAAGACATTGAATATTAGACATGTTCTTACTTTATATTTCTTGCTAGTTGAATCTTTTTCGCTTGAGGCAAGAAGTATAACTTTGGCAAACTATCTTTTACAGTTTTCGCTTTTGTCATTTTTGGAACTACTCGTAGAACTTGAAAGAAATAACCGCCAAACCATTAATTTTTTACCAAACTGTTTACTAATATCTAATATATCTCTAGAAGTCAAACAATTATTTTGATCATTTGACACTTACCCATAAATGTTTCTTCCCATATTATTAATTTTGGAGAAAATGCATAATTACCCCTTGACCTATACCCAGATTTCTAACTACACACTTTTTCTTTACGAGAATCCTATTACCCTCCTAAAATTATTTTAAATGGAATTATTTGCACCCTAAAACTAGAAAACCAAACCCTTGACAAGTGGTGAGCTACACGTGCCCCCACATGTATTTTTAGTTATTTTTTTATTCATTCTTCTTTTTCTTATCCTTTTTTCTTATTACTTACTATTCTTATTTTTTTTGGTTATTTTCATTCTCTTTCTTTTTATTTTGGTCACCGGTGACAAAAAATGGTGGTCGTCGGAATTTTACAAACACTATTTTTTCGGTATTTTTTTTTTCGGCGACAGATTTTTATCCCGATCTAAGTATGTTTTATTTTATATATAAAATTTTCTTGAAAGTGTAATTTATGGGTGGGTGGAAGAGCAAAAGAAATAAAAACGAATATAAGCTGAGAACACTTTTTTCACTTAAAATTTAAATACATTATTTTTTTTCCGACGTGGGAAGATTTTCTGATGATGAATCCCCCCTCCCCCGAATCTGAGTGTATTTGATTTGCTGATGAATAAAACTTTTTGAGAGTTTAATTTGTGTGTGAAAAGAAAAGTAGAAGAAAAATGGTAAGACAAAGTCGCCGGTGAATGAATATCCGCCGGAATTAGAGAAAAAACGAAAAAAAAAAAAAAAAAAAAGACAAACAAAAAGGAAAAGGAAAAAGAAAATAAAAAAAGTAAGAAAAATGATAAAAAAAGAATAAAAAATAATTTGAAAATTATTTTTTCTTGCTTCTCACTCTCCTTTGGGAGAGTGAAATACACACACTCTGCCACGTCAGCGTTAGGGGGGTAATAAGATTACCGCAAAGAAAAAAATATATAGATGGAAATCCGGATATAGGTTGGAGGGTACTTATGCATTTTTCCATTAATTTTGCTTTTCTTATAAATTTAGGACAATTGCTCTGCTTTAATTTCTATGGAATAAATTTATGTACCCTAAGAAGTAATTTATTCCATAAACAATTTATTCCATAAACAATCAATTGAATTAGTTGGTTTAAATTACTTCAATTGAATTTGATTGTTTATGGAGCCTTTAACATTATTCTTTGGATTGTTTAAAAAGTAATTGAATTTGATTCTCTTGCTAAACAATTAATTAAAGATTTAATTAGTTGGTTTTAACATAAAAAATAATTTATTCTATGTTGATTCATGTCACGACCCGGATTTCCCATCATCGGGAGTCGTGATGGCGCCTACTAGTGAGAGCTAGGCATGCCAACTCTTATTTACGTTTCCATTATTACCGGATGTCTCATTTTAAAATATTTAGAAATAATAATATGATTGTAGCGAAATAAATAAATTTGGCGGAAGACTTAACAAATTTTACTAAATGCGATACGAAAATCCAAACACAATACACTACCCAAGAACTGGTGTCACAACACTCACGAACTTCTAAGAATACTACACAAAATCATCTGAAAGAAATATAACTGTTTGTCTCGGATACATGAGATAACAGAATGAAAAGTAAAGATAGAAAAGACAACGGGTCCTGCGGACGCCTGCAAGGCTACCTTGATGTCTCGGTGGTTGGAATATCAACAATCGTACTACTGTCACTGCTGCTGTCCGAAACCTGTATCTGCGCAAAAAGAGCGCAGAGTGTAGCATCAGCACAACCGACCACATGTGCTAGTAAGTGTCTAGCCTATCCCGGCGAAGTAATGACAAGGCTAGGACCAGACACCCACATAAACTTGTGCAGTTCAAAATATATACATACACAACAAAATAGCAGGAAAGAATATTTAAAAAGGAAAAACATACTCTGGGGTAGCAGCAGAATATAATATCAGAAAA
>MU763343.1:32468-50821 GCA_026770625.1 Nicotiana glauca | reverse complement strand
TTTTTCCCTTGATTATAACGGAGGCTTCCATATCAGATAGAGACACGAAAATACCGTGTCTCTATCATCCGCCATTTGAGCCAGAGCCTCAAGGCTATTTGAAGGCAACGAAGACGGAAGGCAACGGGGGGATTCCGGGGGATTTTTAGAGAAGATTGGAGAGAAGATTTTGAGAGAGGTCGAAGATCCCAAAGGAAAATCTCAAAAGAAAACTCAGAGAAAATTTTTGGTTTAGATTTGTTTTTCAAATTTTTCATCTCTTGTTTGTTCTTCTTCCATTTTTGGCTATGGAGTTCGAATAAGCGGAGTTAATTTTCGAGTTCAACGCAGTTACTGCTTGGTGTACACCAGTGGATTTCCTAGCAATTCTAGCTGAAAATTCCTCTTGAAGATTTATTAGATTCGATTTGAATCCTTCGCTGTAATTATCGAGTTTCTATCAATCAAATCCTGTCCACATTCAGGTTCAATTTCTGATTCTTCTTATTTTGCTTTGATGTAATCAATATATGACGAGATTTGGAACAAAAACGACTGAATTAGTGTGTTAATGAAGTCAGATTTCATAGACTTCTGAATGTTGTTGATTGTGTATAGATTCCGTTTGATATAGATGCGTCATGTTTCTGTCTTTGTCTCTGTATTAGAAATATATTCTATATCCGAACCTGGCTTCCTCCTGTTATTAAAGGATTGATCCGATGGTTTTTTTTTGTTGTTGTTAAGAAATTAGAATAGCTCTTTGTATAGTTCCCTGAATCGAGCAACCTGTTTTATGAAGCTTTGAAAGGTTATAAGCTCGTCGAGTATTCCATTTTTTTTTAAAAAAAAATACGAGTATGAACAGTGTGGAGCCTTGTTTGATTTAGTTTGATTGACATCAGATTGTTAGAACTAATATCGAAAATATGCATTCAGTGTGTCGAACAGAAGTTGATTTGTTATTGCTTTTGCTTCTACCAAGTTACGCATTTTGTTCTGCTGTTAGTTTCAATTGTTACCAATTGAGTGTTAGTTTCAATTGTTACCAATTGAGTGTTAGTTCGTCAGCTTCTTCTGTGCCTTCAGTCACGCAATTCATTAGAAGAAGTTGAAGTTCATTTCCCTATTCTCCTATTATTTCATTGTGTTAATGATGGTGTTTAGAGTTTGCTGTAGAACCCTTTTTTTGCATTTTGGCTGGCTTTAGATGCCTTCATGGGAGTAGTTTTCATGCATTAATAGTTTCTACACTCATTTGGTTCATATTAAATTATAGTAGATCAACATTCTTTGTTTATACTAATTATCATCAAGTCGGGATTAATGAACAAATAGGCTTGAACAGTGTTTAATGAGAGCATCGATAGTGAATCTGGTTATTTTCAGTTTCACAGTGAGTTTGGGTCATGTTATAAATAAGAATTAGGCTGTGATTGAGCTTCAGTTGTGCTTTTGTTAGGTTCGATTTGTTGTTTTCAGATTCAAGTACACATTTATAAAACTATACTCCTGTCGTTGAAATAATTGAGATTTGCTCATCTCCTTACTGTCTCCTATCGTGTTATTATACGAGTTCGTTTGTGTGTTTGGAATTAGTTTCGTTGAAATACTTAAAGCTAAAGAGTAGGAGAGGTGAAATGTCATACATATGCAACTTGGAACAGTGACTCTTTATTCCTTCTGATTGTATACAAAAATCATATAGTTTGCTAGAAGTGTTAGGGCCAGTTTTTATGACTACCTGTGCTATCCTCATGAGTAGACTTTGACGAAAGAAATATGAATCTCCTTACTTTGCTTGAAACCATAGTTTTTTTTTCTCTCAAAAGTGATTTCTCACCTCTAATATTGTTGACTGATGATGTATATGCAGCTAACCTGATAACTTTGACATACAGAGGTATTCAATTAGGCTTCATTTAATGCAATTCTGATTATGCAATGTATTGGCCTGTTTGGATTTCTAATTGATAGTTGTGAGCGATTCAATGAATTGATCCACGTAGAGATGAGCTGGATTTTGAATGGTTATTCATTTTAATCTAATGTGTAATAAGGAAACTGTATAGTTCTTGCTATTCTAGAACTTATACCATTAGTTAAAGGTCTAATTCTATGATAAATGGATTTATCTAAAATGGGTGCTATGGTTTAGTGATGTTTCATTCCTTTACCCTTTTGCTTGATTTGACTAAAATTTGATATGAGATCAGTTTGTGATTCTGAAGTCAAAAATGCATTCTGTTTTATGCTGACTCGATCCTGAGTCTTAAAGTCCACGACACCAGTCTACTTTCAAGGTTGGGCTTCCTTTTGGGCCTGAGCTAAGCAATTGCTTAAAAAAGCTCAACAATTTCGAAGTCATATAACTCTGTTCATGGCCCTCGCAAAGTTAAAATGTCATGATATAAAATTGGGTTTTGGATTAGGTAGCGGGTTCAAGCTAAAAGGGTCTTCCCTTTTGTTTGAATTCGGACTTGAATTCGAGGCTTGAATTTATATTTGTTAATTGATTAGCCTATAGAGATTAATAAGAATAGAAAAATTTATTTAGCTTTAGATTGGCCTTTAATAATAAAATGAGACGAGCCTCGCCAAAAAAATACAATTGTGGGGCCCTCGTTAATTACTTAATTAAAAATATTTAGATATTCGGGACGGGCCATTTAGCAAATTTCACGGCCTTCCCCAAAAAATAACAACACGTTAGTCTCTTTAGACGCGATTTTGATAAAATTACATTCCTAAACTCGGGTGTGCATTTCATGCGACCCAAATCCAAATCCTAAAACATTGAATAAGAATGTATCGAGGATCCGGGTGCATTTCATGTGACGTGATCCGAAAATACGCTCTTAAACGACGTTCACTTTCTTAAAATAAAATAATTTGACAAAAAAAAAAGAAAACGGTAATTAATTCTTAAAAAAAGGCACAAATAGGATAATATGTATAAAAATCAAATATTTTAGCCAAATATGACAGTTGAGCGACCGTGCTAGAACCACGGAACTCGGAAATGCCTAACACCTTCTCCCGGGTTAACAGAATTCCTTACTCGGATTTCTGGTTCGTGACTGCTAAACAGAGTCAAACCCTTCCTCGATTAGGGATTCAAAAACGGTGACTTGGGACACCATAAAACTCCCAAGTGGCGACTCTAAATCTTAAATAACAACGAATCCCGTTTCGATTGTCCTTAAATTTGAAAAACTCCTTTATTACTATATCTCTTCCCGGGGTGTAGTAAAAGCAGGATAAAGTAATTCGGTAAATTGGAGGTGTGACAGGAACCTCCAAATCCAAATCCAGATTTACACCTAACATTAAAATCACCATAATAAGCTATTGGAACCATCAAAATGCCACAGGAGTCTTCCATATAAAAGTCAAATTCCGGTCAACTCTTACAACTTAAGTCTCCAGCTAAGGGACAAAGTATCCCAAACCAATCCAAAACCTTCCCAAAACCAAACCAACAATTCCCACAACTCATGTAACCAAAAATACCCATATGTAAATCATCAAATAGGAAAAATGAAACTAAATACTCAAAACAACCCCCAGATCATTACATCATTATAAGGAACCATCACCACAATGAGAGCCACTAAAGTAGGTGCAATTGGACAGGGTTCTGGGGGCCTCGGTGTGTTTCAAAATGGTTCTGGACCATACCTTTGGGTTGTGATTTCTTGTTTCTGGTGTCAAGGTGTACATCACGATCGAGACTGGGAAGAAAGGCCCGCGATCCCGTAGTGTTGTTTGGGAGTTGGGAAGAATTATTCTTTGCGATCGTGTATGATGGCTCACGATAACGGTGTTTTGTCTGATGGTTCAACGCATTCGTTTAGAAAGATTCACAAATGCGAAGTGCTATTGTGGTGGCCAAGATTGGAGGGTTACTCTTCATGATCACGGGGAGCTATTCATGATTGCAGAAGGCAATTGTTGAGGGCTGACATGGTTTGGTCTACGCATTCGTAGAGCTGGGCTTGCATTCGCATTCCCGAAGGTTGGGACAGTTGGGCTTCAGGATCTCAAGACTGGCCTCGCATTAGGGAAATGATATTTCTGGGCGAGGTTGGTCTATCCTTTGCGACTGCAAAGAGGAAGTGACTGGGTAGTGTATAAGTTAGAAAATCGGGATTGGGGTCATTTCATCTAAATTCTTCTATTGGAGCTGATTTTGGGGAGATTTGAAGATCCTTTTTCATCATCTATCACGAGGTAAGTGATTCTCACTCATTGTGCGTTAAATATATGGATTTTAACATAGAAATTGGTAAAAATTATGGGATTTCTAGATTTTGACCACGAAATTAGACATGTAATTAGGAATAAATTATATTTTTGAGATTTTAGTGATACAGGTATTATTTATCTTTGAGGATTTTCGAAATCTGAGTGCGTTGGCCCGGGGTTGACTTGTTGACTTTTCATGAACAGTTGAGAATTGTTTCTAATTGATAAATTATCGGTTTTTGATTATATTTTGGTTGGTTTGCATGTTCTTTGACTAGTTTCAAATTCTTTAAGCATTGGTTTAAGGTGCTAAAGGGGCATTGGATCCGGTTAGCAAATTTTGGAGCGAGGAAGTCTCCTATCTAATCTTGTGAGGGGGAATTTACCCCCTAGGTGATGTATTTGTTATGTGCTAGTGCTATGGAAGCAACGACTGCATGAGGTGACGAATGTTCATTCATATGCTAGAATTACTAATTATGTTTGGGGTAATAGACTCATCCCATG
Source organism: Nicotiana glauca (assembly GCA_026770625.1). Classification (NCBI taxonomy): domain Eukaryota; kingdom Viridiplantae; phylum Streptophyta; class Magnoliopsida; order Solanales; family Solanaceae; genus Nicotiana; species Nicotiana glauca. The sequence continues at coordinate 46,087 of MU763343.1, read as the reverse complement.
CTTTAATTGTATTATCTGAGTCATTCATGCCTGTTAATATACTTTAATTTATAGTTGCCCGAGACTAGACTTGCATAAAATATTGGACTTGTTACTTAAGATACCTGGTGAACTACTTGATTAGTAGTGAAAATTTATACTTCCTTGTATGGATTTCATCCCGTGTTGTACGAATTTATTCGGAAGTTTATTAAATTTCATAATCACACATATTGTGAGTGGGGCTAGTGACCCATAAAGTTTCACTATTCCTATGGGATCCGATGGAACGCCTCAGTAGTACTATTGTGGATCATGCTAGATGACCACGACATTATTGTGAGATGCATCTATGGTTTAGGTTAGTCGACCCTTGGTAGTGTACATGATTATTATAGGAGCGGTCCGTAGGCGACGGGAGGAAATCATGCCATTACTCTTATAGAATCGGGCTGTTCGGCTAGGCAGAATCGAGGGAACTATTTGGTAAGGAGTCGACATACTTATGAGTCTTCCTAACTTGAGATGTGACCATTTATTTAGTGTTGATCATTACATATTCCATTTGAGGAAGTATCTGGTATTTTAGGACTTTGTGTTTACTCTTAAGTTGAGGATCTCATTATGTACCTATATCTGTTTTCACTATTTTACTTGCGATGCTTCATACCTGGCTACTTTTACTGTACTTGATTTATTGGACTACTAGAAAGTGTCGATATCAATCCCTCATTAATTCTTATTTGGGGTTAGGCTAAATACTTACTAGGTACATTTTGATTTACGTACTTATACTGCATTTTTGCATTGATTGTAATGGTACTGAGACATATACTTTTAGTTGTCATCTAGGTGTGTAGAAATTACTGAGGATACTTTGTGGTGAGATTCTCTCTATGCTATAATCTGCAACACATAGAGTCTGTGCCCCATCAATTTATCGTATTATGTCTATTTTCTACTTTAGACAATCGTTGTAGTAGTATTGTAATTTATGGTAGATGCACTTGTCATACCGAGTTTTGGGGATTTAGATTTTGCTCGTGGTTATATTCTGTTGTGATTTCAGGTATATGTTTCATCCTCATTCGAATATTTAAAATAATAACATCCATACTTTTTATGACAGTGATTTTCATTATCTATTTATTTAACTATCTTTAGAGGCATTTTTTGATTTATTATTGACGTATTGATTTAATTGTTGGCTTGACTAGCAATAGAATTGGGCGCTATCACGACTTATAGTGGATTTTGGGTCGTGACAGTTTGGTATCATAGCGTTAGGTTCACTTAGGTCTCACAAGTCATGAGAAAGTCTAGTAGAGTCTTGCGGATCGGTACAGAGACGAATGTACTTATCTTCGAGAGGCTACATGGATTTTAGGAGAACTTTGCTTTCTTGATTCCTTGTCGTGCAATTTGATTTTGCTGAAGCTTATGCCTTTAATTTTTTTCAACTCATTCGTACACGATACCGAGCATTTGATATCAGATAGGCACCGATGAGTTTTGGAGATGCTACTTTGGTGTAGTATGTTTTTTCCTGCGTATATGGGAGGACTATTATCGTCACCTTGTGGAGGGGTGCTTAGCCATTTCAGCCCATTATTAGTGTTGCCAATGGTTTTGAGGCTATGCACAATGTATTATAATGTTCATGCACTGTTATCGTTCGATGCTGGTGTATATTGTTTGATGTCTACCTATGTGTCATAGTAGTGAATTATTCTGGAGGAGGATTATTCAATACATGATTGGGAGATTCGACGTTTAGTTCCAGTGGAGGAGAGGAAATTGGACTATGAGAGTTCATGCCCTGGTAGACAGAGTCACAAGATTGGATATTACCGAACTTGGTAGAATTCTTATTTATGTTGTGGTGTTGTCATCCTTGTTTGGTTGTATTAAGGTGCATCAGTATGATGTTTTTCATTTGGTTTCCTTTGACTCATGTCATTATGAAATGGTACCTAGGAAGAGGTCATTAGAGATGGCGATGCATTGTGACTTTAGGGTATGATCGGTGTTTCCAGTATTGATGACTCAAGGGGGATGTTCCTTAAGAAGGCTTAGAGTTGATGGAAATCTATTCGTTCGGGTGCTACGTAGATGGATCGTGATTCGGGGCAGCATTATTGGTGGTGGATAATGAGAAAGGACATGGTGGGATATGTTTTTGCGGTGGTTAAATTGCTAGCAAGTCAAGTAAGCAGCAAAGATGGAGTAGTTTCCTTAGGAAGAAAGAAGATGGTTTAACTAGAGTGGGAGTGGTAGTGTATTGCATGGAATTTGTGGTAGGATAGCCACTTGCTTTGAGGAAGCTTAGAGCGATTTGGGTCATGGTGGACAAATGACTAGGCATGTGTATTTTGCTTAGGGTGGTGGTTTCTATACTTGGAAAGTTTGAATGCGATGAAAAGAGTTTGCCTAGAATATAGAGGAATGAGAATTCTTGATTGTTGTTTTGGGATGCAATATAGCTTCGAGTTTTAAATATATCGTTGGACCTTCAGTTGATGTTAATAGAATGAACAAATTCTTACAGTTGATGGACGAGTGTGGGCTCTGGAGGACTAAATTATTTCATGGTGGTTATAACCTTGGAATCGTTGTTGGAAGATGTCAATATGGGGTTTTGAAGGTGCACTATCTCCTGTGAGGAGGATAGAAGTTTCGTGACTTCTGATGAAGTTCCTACAGGGAGTTCTACCTTCTATTTAATAGGATGCATGCACTACAAATTAGGGCTTGGATCACTTGAAGAAGATGTTGCGACTATCAAGAGGCCAAGCACGTGTTTGTGGATGATAATGCAGCATGTGTTATGACTAATGCAATGAGAACTTACGAGAAATTTGGCCGAGTAACAGTGTGAGACCATGGTAGCTGGGAAGAGGAGTCATTGTGGGTCCTTGGATTTTGTGATTGTGGCTTAAATCTATATGGGGGAGCCTACTATCAACGATTGGGTCACATGATTATGTATCATTGAAGTTCCTAGTTGTCAGTATGTTGGTGGATTAGTTATGTCTGAGGTAGAGAATATCAAGGGTGGTTCGGTCAAGTAAATAGATAGATGTGAGCTACAATCTAGCTTATTGAAAAGTGAAGTTTGTGAAATGGCCCAAATTTGATATTTCTTTGTGAAGATGATGTATAGGGGAAGAGACTCATTCATTTGCTTATTTGGGAATTTTGGGTGCTAACGGAGCAATAGTTGCTTGGTTATATAATCAAAACTAGCTTAGAGTGGGCGACTCTCAATAGTGGTTCTAGTGGATTCGAGATTTAAGGTATGGTGCCTACGGATTTTCGGGATCGTTATGTGGCTAAGGATTGGGTTTTGTAGCAAATTTTGAAGGGTATTTGAAGTATTTCTATGTTATCATCGGCTTTGCGTTACATGTTATAGGGGTAAAAGAAACAACTTCAAATTCGAAAAAAGCCTCGTCGGAACTAGTGTAGCAATTGGAATTACTATTGAGCTCATGGGAGGCTATAAAATGGCTTAGGGGTATTGAGACAACATGGTCTTATGATATGGGGTTACTCGGGATGAGTGTTGATTGAGGTCCATTCTATGATGGAAAAGAGAGGTGTTACTTTGAAGGCAAGTCAAGAAGAAAGCTGAATAAGTTGAGCTAGTTCAGTAGTGGTTTGGATCAGCTTAGTAAAAAGAAATGAATAGTTCCATCGGTATGATAGGGTTATATATATTTTTGTGGCTATACTTGTGGGTTTGGCAGTCTACGTGATTCGGTTGACTTAGAAGACTCAATTTAATGGTACAAGTATTTGCAAATATGTTCCGAGGAATTATGGAAGTTTCGACCACAACTTGAGGTTTATGTCTTCTATGGTTATAGGAAGGTGGTTGTGTGTTGTGGTTTTTTTTTCTTCTGAAATGTGTTAAGTGAAAGGATTCTAGCTGACAAAGAGCGTATCCTATTGGTGGCTCAGGGTTATGATGGGGTTTTAGTACTCTTACGTAACAACATGATAGTTCCTAGGTTGCAGTATGGAATTGGGATTGAAGGACCAAGGTCACGGTTCAATTTTGGTAGGAATATCATGAGCTCGAAGGAGCGGGGAGGATTTCAGATATCTAGAGTATATTTTCACTATTCTAGTGCTTCCTAAGAATGGTTTATATGGAAGAGGCATTATGTATTGATTTGCAAATTCTTGATTAGCACTACAGAAATATCATGGTTGGTAGCCATGGATGTGCGATTTTGTAACTTGGTGCAGAAGGTTGTGGGAGTATCTTCCATAGGATAATTGTGTAGGTGTCACGTGTTAGTCGATTGAGTGGAAGCGATTGAAATCAGGCATGGAGATTTTGGTGTTGTCGCAAATGTTAGATGTTATAGCTGAGAGGCGTACCATTCCTTTGGTTACGGACCGTGGAAGTTTGTTCCAGACTTGACGATTAATTGTATATTTCATGGATAGGGTTATTGTGGATACGTTGAAGATTATTGACCTATTTTGGAATGAATGTAATCGGCTTTTAGCTTCATTGGTAGACCTAATGTGAATTGTATAATCTACACCAGATCAGTGCAGTGGATGTTATTCCTATCGTTGCCTATTTCATGTATTAATCTTTTATGCCATGAGGACTGGGAGATAATTGATTATTTCACAAGTTGTTGTGATCCTATGTATCTTGTGGTGTTATATAAGCGAGATGGATCTTGAGATGTTGGTTGTTTATTACACCTTAGGATTGCTTGGCATTCTGTGCCGCATGAGACTATCTATCTCCCCAGGGTTATGTTTATGCACTTGACGTGTTTGTGGTTAATATACATGTGTTTAGTAGGTTTTAGCATTTTGGATTGATGGGCATTTCCTTACTAATTGTTATGTGTGGATTTGGTGGTATGCCACCATAGGTATGATATTTGGATTGGGTTGCACACCACAACGGTATCATGTATGGATAATGTTGCATGCCGCAATAGTGAGATGTTGGGGACAGTTAGTTGTACTTATGTTGTGTGTTTTATTTCTCATATTTGAGATAGGTTCATAACATTTGTTTAGATGTTTTAGTCGTTATGCGGTCTGGATATTTCTGTACTCGAGTTAACTTTTCCTTATTGGTCATAATTGAGTTGTGTCTTGTTGGTGCATTGATGAAGTCGTATGAGATTTTAGATGGTTTTGATGTGTCTTGTCAACCGAGAAGCTTGTACTGGATGAGATGAGGTTGTTGGGCCTAGATTCGATGTAATTGTATTCATATAATGTATGTTTGGAGGGGGAATGGCGCTAATCATTTCAGAATGTGGCAATGGTTCTTGTCAAGCGGGAGATCTCCATGATTTGTTGGTTGATGGGTGGTTATGAGATTCTACACATCTCTTTCTTTGTTGCAGTGTTGCAAAGGTTAGAACATGACTTTCAGCTGTTAGGAGGTGTATTACCAGTACCAAATTTAGAAATTGGTTGCTATTGTGGTTTGATGATATTACTACGGGCTTATGAATTATGCGGTGTATCGTATGGTTACAACTTGGGTGTGTACATATGTTTTGATACAACTTGTGGAGATTGATACAGTGTATGTATGCAAGAAATTCGATCTTGTAGGAAATTCTAGATGTTAGAATTTGGTCCTAAAGCTTGAGGGCTGAGGTAACAGGAAGGATCTTTAGTCTAGGTTCGACTGATGTTCACATATGAATCATGGTGGCATGGGTAGGACCACAAGGAGTTATGCAGTGATTTTAGCAGCTTTGGAACGATCTTTGGCATGTTCGAGGATGAATACATGTTTAAGTGAGGGAGAATGAAATGACCCGACTGGTCATTTAGAGCTCTAGAATGTCATTTCGAGGTTTGAGACCTTGAGTAGCTTCACTTTATGTATTATGACTTGAACGTGTGGTTGGTTTTGATTTTTTAGAAGTTCAGAGCTGAGTGGAAGAATATTTGACTTTAAGTTGGAGCCAATTCGAAAGTTTTAAGTGAGAAGAGTTGACCAAGATTTGACTTTTGACTAAATGAACTTGGAATCAAGACTTGAAGTCTCCTATAGGTTTGTAATGTGATTTTGGACTTGGTCGTATGTTTGGGTTGAGTATCAGATGTTATGGGAGCAAATTGGTGCTTATTATCAAAATTTTGCATTTTGAAGGTTTGAAATTTGTGGGACTCTGTACAGTATTCCAAGACCTTCGATAGGTTCATTTTATTGGTTAGAAGTTGTGCCTGAATTTTGTTTGTGATTCGAATGTCTAAGCGTGATTCGGCGAAGTTTGAATTTTTGAAAGGTAAGAGAAGGTTTTGATTGTCTATTCGTGATTTTGATGTTGTTTGTGGCGTTTCGCGTCTTTGGATAAGTTTGGATAAGGTATTGGGACTTGTTGGTGTGATTGGGCAGAGTCCCTAGGTCCTCCGATGTGTTTCGAGATGGTTTCAAACCATTTTCCTTTGTTTTGTGATTGCTGATTTCTAATGTGAGGGGTGTGCATCGCTATTGTGAAGAAAGGCTCGCGATTGCGTAATGTTCTCTGGGAGCAGGGATGAATTGTTCCTTACGATCGCATATGGTGGCTTGTAATCATGGTGTTTCATCTGATGGTTCATCGCGTTCGTGTGCAAAGGGTCATGAATGCAAAGTGTTAACGTGGTGGCCTGGATTGGAGGGTTGCTCTTCGTGGTCACAGAGAGCTGTTCGTGATCGCGGAAGGTAATTGATGAGGGATGGAAGGGTTTGGTCTATGCATTCGCAAAGTCGGGCTCGCGAAGGTTTGGAAGGCTGGGCTTGGTGATCTTAGGACTGGCCTCACGTTTGCGAAGAGAGGTTTTTGGGCGAGGTTGGTTTGGCCTGCGCGATCGTGAGGGAGCTTCCGCAATCGTGAAGAGGATGTGCCTGGGCATTGTATAAGGTAGAAAATTGGGATTGGGCCCATTTCATCTCATTTCTTCCATTAGATTAAAGATTCATTTTCATTATCTATCATAAGGTAAGTGATTAAAACTATTGTGAGTTAAATGGAGGGATGACATATGGATTTTAGCATGGAAATTGATAGAAATTTTGGGATTTTTGAAGAAACACTAGAATTGGTATTTTTAAATTTTGACCGTGAAATTTACATTGAATTAGGAATAAATTATATATTTGAATTCGTGGTGTTATGAGTTGTATTTATCTTTGAAAAATTTCAGAATTTGAGCACGAGTACCCGGGGATTGACTTTTTTGACTTTTCGTGAGGAGTGGGAATCGTTTCTAGTTATTAAATTATGAGTATTGGAGTATATTTTGATTGGTTTGCATGTTCTTTAACTAGTTTCGGATACGTTTGGTGTTTGTTTGAGGTGCTATAGGAGTGTTGTAGCCGGTTATCGAATTTCAGAGGGAGGTAAGTCTCCTATCTAACCTTGTGAGGGGGAATTTACTCCGCATGTGATGTATTTGTTATATGCGATGTGTTTTGGGGGCTACACACGTATGAGGTGACGTGTGTCCGTGCGTATGCTAGAACTTTTAATTATGTCCGGGTAGATTTAGACTCACGTCATGTTTTAATTGTATTATTTGAGTCATTCCTGCCAGTTAATATGCTTTTATTTGCATTGTTGCCTGAAACTAGAATTGCATAAAGTATTAGACTTGTTATTTGAGATACCTGACGAACTATTTGATTAGTAGTGGAAATTATACTTTACGTGTATGGATTTTTTCCTGTGTTGTATGAATATGTCCGGAAGTTTATTAATTTTCATATCTCATACATGTATTCTTGGGAGGGGCTAGTGACACGTCAAGTTTCATTATTCCTATAAGATCGGGCTGAACGTCTTAGCAGTACTATCATGGATCAGGTCGTACGACGTTAGAATTATTTTGAGATGCATCTGGTTCGGTCCAGTCGACCTTTGACAGTATATACGATTATTATGTGATCGGGCCATACACCATACAAGGATATTTTGCCATTAATCTGATGGAATCGTACCATTCACCTTGGCAGATTCATGTAAAACATTTGATAAGGAGTTGGTGTACTTATGAGTCTTACTGATTTGATGTGTGACTATTTATTTAGTGTTGACCATTATGTATTCCATTTGAGGAAGTATCCGGCATTATAGGACTTCATGTTTACTCTTCAGTTGAGGATCACATTATGTACGTATATCTGTTTTCACTTATTTATTTTCCATCCTTCATACCTGTCTACTTTTACTGTACTTGATTTATTAGACCACTAGTAAGTATGATGTCGACCCCTCTTCACTACTTCTTCGAGGTTATGCTAGATACTTACTGAGTATGCGTTGATTTACGTACTCATACTACACTTCTGCACTGATTGTGCAGGTACTGAGACAAGTACTTTTGGTGGTCATCTGGGTGCGTAGACGCAGTTGCTGAGGATACTTTGTGGTGAGCCACTCTTTATGTTACGATCCGCAGCACATAGAGTCTCCATCCCATCCATTTATTGTATTATGTCTATTTTTTTCGTTTAGATAGTTATTATAGTAGCATTGTAATTTCTGGTAGATGCTCATGTACTCGTGACGTCAGATTTGGGGATTTATATTTTGCTCGTGGTTGTATTCTGTTATGATTATGGATTTATATTTCGACCACATTCAAGTATTTAAAATAATAACATCTATACTTTTTATGAAAATGAACAATTTTTACTCTCTATTTCTTTAATTTTCCTTAAAGGCTTTTTGGGTTTATTATTGACGTATTGATTTAATTGTTGGCTTTCCTAGTGGTAGCCTTGGACGCCATCACGATCTATGGTGAATTTTGGATACTGACAGTATATGCATGTGCTTGGGTTATCCATGCCCGGGGTAAATTATATGCTTTTTGTGCCTTGTTAAACAGTGTGACCTATGTTTTCTTTACTTTATCATTAAATGAATTACTTTATTCATGCTAGAGACCCTATTAAAATACGTGACATTTAAAGGAATTTAATGAGCTATTTTTGAAATTGTTGACGTACTTAACTTGATCGTCGAAATTCTAATATCATGAACATGCATCTGTATCTTGTATTTTCATGTTATTTGAGCTTTTTCATCGTAATAAGAGACTTTGATTGGGGCCGTAGGGCAATGTTGGCACGATGAGTATTTCTGTACGGTTTGAAATGAGATTGGCACGTTGGTTTTTTTTCACGAGGAGAGAATGTCAGTTGGATTTGACGTTATCGATACTCGTTCGTCTGATACATACATGTACTCTATATTTATTGATATTTATGTTTAATATCTTATGTGTAGTTTGTCACGATCCAAACTGAAGGGCCGCGATAGACATCCGGTGCTTTACTCAACCGAGTACCAATGCAACATATCTTTCTTATCGTACTATCATGAGTAAGTGATCCGAAAAGTCCATCATGTGATAACCAGAATAAAACATAAGGGAATACTCGATATAGGATGACCAAACATGCTATACAAACTTATACTTGTGACATACAGGCCTATAAGGCCGACATGATAGTTTGACACTCAAAACATAGGCCGAGAAGGCCATACAAGTATTCCTATACATGATATCTGTCTAAAAGCCTCTAAGAGTACATAAAATTCATAAAGGTCTGGACAGGTCCTCGCCATACCAATATATACATATCTAAATCATACAGATCAAATAGGCAACTCCGGATTAAGTGGAGTGCACCAACACATTCCGCTGAGCTGATAACCTACTTGGAGGACTATCAACTGGCCTATCAGGACTTACGGGCATAAAAGACAGCGTCTCCATGCAAAAATAACATCAATACGAATTAAGTACCAAGTATGTAAGGCAGGAAAATGTAAATAAGAATAGTAATGTAATGAGAGATACATAAGATACAACATGTAATATCTGAGTGCCTCTGAGGGCGACTGACATGAAATGCATGATAGATATATATACATATACTTTTAAAACCATACGCCTTTATGGGTATCATCATCATCATATAGTACACGACCTCGAAGAGGACTAGGTAAAAATATACCCGACCATCATAAGGCTCGATAGAATCGTACCTAGCCATGTGGAGCTCGGTAAACCCAACTTATCAGTAGTTGCACAATAGGTGTACCCAAATAACTATAGTGCGATTCCGTAGAGTAATATATATATATATATATATATATATATATATATATATATATATATATATGCTGGAATCATGGAATCACATTTTAAACCTTTTGGAGTGACTTAAGGTCATCGCTTCTTCGATTAAAATTATGGACGTTCATACCATCAATATGAACCTCAATAAGATTCAAAGATCTTATATAGTTGCCTAGAATAACTTTAGAAGCTAGGTGTAGATTTGTTAGCATATTGTATACTTTTATTTCACCTTAGATCATGCCAAAAGAAAGAAGGAAGGGCCTTAACGTACCTTTGCATTCTTCTCTCCAATCGTCAACCAAGCTCAATATGATCTTCTTACGTCTACAATGAGTAAACTGACTTTATCGTCATCATATAAGCATTGTAACTCTCATATTTTAAAACTAATGTTCTAAAAGAAAATGGACAACACCTCCTCTGTTTTAACTACATCCCATAAGTAACTAAAAGTCACCAAACATCCCAAACAATAACAATATAATTCACAATAAGCTCTCTAATTACTTCGACAACCATTTTGAGTGGAAAGCTCGATTTACAATTAACAAAATATAATTTAGTCCAATTAATTTTCCATGAATCTTCCTATAACATTTATAACATCGTACTTATGCTTACCATATCATTTTCAGCCCAAAACATCATAAGAATAATCTTCAAAAATAGTCTACACGCCTAGCACCTTAATCTTTTTCGTCAACCTCTTATTTTTATGGTATCTTCTTCAATAAGCTTAATTAGCACATAGATAATCTTAACAACAGCAGCCATAACATAATCGAACTAGTTATAATAATTTTCAGCCACAACAAACTATGTGCATAGCCTCAACATACCCAATAAAAGGAGAAAACGATTCCTTATGCCATGCCAATTATTATCTTGTAGATTTCCTCTCAAAAAATACAACCAACACATGTTTAGCCTTAAGCACAACCAAGAACATGATTTATTTACCTTAGGCAGTAGATAAACTTGAAATCCCCAGCTGATATAGCTCACAACAACTCCCAATCACACGACAACACTACAAGAGTTGTATTCTCTTCTTTAATCAACTTTTGTGTTGAAGTTGGTGTGTAAACACTTGTATTTAGGCTTGAAACTCTAATATACAAAAAGGAGAGACTGATTATTAACTTAATAAATAAGAACAACACAAAATCTCAGGTTACTTCACTTGAAGAAGCCTCCAAAACATCCACTAGATGAAGGACTACGATCTAGCAAGCACCACACGATTTGTAACATTGGATTCATGTTTTTCTCTTTGGGTTTTACTTTAGAATCACGGAGACTGTTTTGAGAGTGTTTTTGGATAGTATAGGGTCTGGTTGGGTCCTAACAAATAAACTCAAACAAGCCTTGCCCCGATCTATAAAGTTTGGAGTATCACCCACCACTTAAGTGGGTCTCATGAGAGCTGCTTGCGCATTATAGCGCAAACACGAATGTCTTTCTACTCCGACATCGTATCAAATGGTCTAATGTGTTGGAAACTATACTCGTAGAAATTCAATTTGGTATGTGGATCATCTCTTAATTCCAAGTATGTTGGAAGAAAAACTCAACTACATTTGACCTAATTTTCTACATATTATGAATGTAACTTGTGATGACCTTTGCCAACTTTTATTTCACAACTTACTTGACTTCAAAATGTAACACACAACTATCGTAAGACTAAAATAAATCCTAACATAACCTTCTTATCATGTTAAGCACCCTAGTCACATCCAGAAAATACATGTTATAACATTCCCAACTTGTCGACTTTCGACGAAACTCATTTTCTTCAATTCGTTTAGCTTTTGAGCCTTCCAAAACTCTTGGCACTTGTTATTAATGATCTTAAATATTTTAAACCTTCAAGGTAACACAGTTAACTTATTTTATATACTTTCAACGAAGATATCATTTCCAAATTTACATCAATTGACTTACGACGTACTTTTTGAAACAAAAACATGGGGTGTAACATAGTTTACCTCTATGTTTCCTTACTTATTATACCTCTATGTTACCTGTTTGGTTTGTAACTACAGATCTATGTCCTTACCTTGTTTGTTACCTTTACATCTACGCTTTCTACTTAATTTATTAGTGTTACATGTATTACCTATTTCATGCCTTTACTTGTTACGTGCTTTTGCATGCCTTTATCTATTATCAGACTTTACCTGTCATATTCCTTCATCTTCCACATGCCTTCACTTGCTATATATCTTCACTTGTTACATGTCCTCACTTACTACATGCCTTCATTTACTATATGCCTTTATTTGCTTAATACCCCTACTTGTTACATGATCTCACTTATTAAATGCCTATACTTAATACATGTTTTTACTTGCCACACACCTTTATTCGTTCCATATATTACTCTTCTATGCTTAGTCGGATTGGACGACTGTTAGATCAGTTGAGTGCTTATTCTTTGTGGAAGCTTTGTCATTATATTGAGAGACTAGCACTTGGCTACTGGATTGCCCATCATACTTTATTTGAGTTTCTATTCTCTAGTTGAATTTTGCGTGTTCCTTTTCTCGGTATTATCTTGTGAACTTTTCCGTACTTGGTTGTTGTTGAACAATTCATATGAACTTATATATTTGAATGTAATTGCACGCCTATATATATATATATCTGGTGGGATCGGGTTGCACCACAACGATATTTATATTTATAAATGGATCATGTCATACGATGCAATAATATTTATATTTGTATGTGGATAGGGTATATATATATATATATATATATGTGGTGGGATCGGGTTGCACCACAACGATATTTATATTTATAAATGGATCATGTCATACGATGCAATAATATTTATATTTGTATGTGGATCGGGTTGTATGCAATAACAATATTTATATTTATAAGTGAATCGGGTTGCATGCCGCAATAATATTTATATTTTTATATGAATCGGATTACATGTCGCAACAATATTTACATTGATACTAGGATCGGGAATATTTATACTGATATTGAAATCAGACTGCACGCTGTGACGGTGTTATTGCAAATATGTGGCAGTGATCCTTGTGCGTATTTCATGATTGTTATTTCCTTCGTACAAATGGTTCATAGAGTTAAGTCTTTGTTTTCCATGTCTATTAAGTTGTTCCTTAATCTCGAGTTGATGCTCTTACTGTTATTTGTTATATCTCTTGCTTTGTTGTCTTGGTTACCATCTGCACACGGGTAAAATATTAAGTAAGTATCTTTTGGCTTAAAATCTCGTCGGTACTTCAACGAGGTTAGTTAAGATACTTGATGAGTACATAGGTTCAGTTGTACTCATATTACACTTCTGTATCTTGTGTGTAAATTTTGGAGCTGAGTAGCCGTGGAAGATGAGGCTTGCATTGAAGACGTACGAGTGTTCCAGATTCGAGCTACCTCTTGTTCATGGTAGTTTTGGGATTCATTTATGTTTATGTAAACTTCAAACAAATATTGTATTTATTCTTTATATCGATTTAGAAAAT
>MU763343.1:0-32244 GCA_026770625.1 Nicotiana glauca | reverse complement strand
TTGAGTTTCTATTCTCTAGTTGAATTTTGCGTGTTCCTTTTCTCGGTATTATCTTGTGAACTTTTCCGTACTTGGTTGTTGTTGAACAATTCATATGAACTTATATATTTGAATGTAATTGCACGCATATATATATATATATCTGGTGGGATCGGGTTGCACCACAACGATATTTATATTTATAAATGGATCATGTCATACGATGCAATAATATTTATATTTGTATGTGGATCGGGTTGTATGCAATAACAATATTTATATTTATAAGTGAATCGGGTTGCATGCCGCAATAATATTTATATTTTTATATGAATCGGATTACATGTCGCAACAATATTTACATTGATACTAGGATCGGGAATATTTATACTGATATTGAAATCAGACTGCACGCTGTGACGGTGTTATTGCAAATATGTGGCAGTGATCCTTGTGCGTATTTCATGATTGTTATTTCCTTCGTACAAATGGTTCATAGAGTTAAGTCTTTGTTTTCCATGTCTATTAAGTTGTTCCTTAATCTCGAGTTGATGCTCTTACTGTTATTTGTTATATCTCTTGCTTTGTTGTCTTGGTTACCATCTGCACACGGGTAAAATATTAAGTAAGTATCTTTTGGCTTAAAATCTCGTCGGTACTTCAACGAGGTTAGTTAAGATACTTGATGAGTACATAGGTTCAGTTGTACTCATATTACACTTCTGTATCTTGTGTGTAAATTTTGGAGCTGAGTAGCCGTGGAAGATGAGGCTTGCATTGAAGACGTACGAGTGTTCCAGATTCGAGCTACCTCTTGTTCATGGTAGTTTTGGGATTCATTTATGTTTATGTAAACTTCAAACAAATATTGTATTTATTCTTTATATCGATTTAGAAAATCTAAATTATTGTGTCTTATAGGTGATATTTTGAGCCGTGACGGTCCTCCAAGACCTCCTTCTGATCAGTTCGTTAAATTATTCTATTTTACAACTTAATATATATATATATATATATATATATATATATATATATAAGTACTCTAACTGAGGAAAAACAATTCATAATACATGGTAAGTGTCAATGCTACCCTTGCTTCTCTCTTTCAGAGAGGGCAAAATTAATTACTTCTTCCGTCATATTTTATGTGTCGTCATTTACGACGCGTGATATTTAAGAAATTTGTCGACTGTTTTTTATAAGTTGTATGTAGTGCAATAAAATAATATGATAATTGTTGTGAGTTAATTTCATCAAAATTATAATTTGATTAGCTAAATATATTTGAAATTTTAGAGTCTTCGGTAAACTACTCGTAAGTGAATTAAGTCGAACAGTTTGGAACTGACGCATAATTAATATTATTGTTGTACATCTAAAAGAGCATAGTATAAATAATAAATTGAACAACGTGAATGTATATTAAGTAGTACTCCCTCCGGTCCAAAATAAGTGATTTTTTGGATGTTTTCACACATATTAAGAAATCCACCTTTTAGTATTAATTACCAATGGAATTGATCATATTAACCTTTACTATCTCACATAAACACTCCTAACACATATTGCAATACTATTTACTCCAAGGACAATGTAGGAAAAAGATAATTAATTCATTCTTGAAATTTAAAAAAATTACTTATTTTGGATCACAAGAAAAATGCCAAAAAATCACTTATTTTGGACCGGAGGAAATAGTTAGTTATAAGTTCTGGAACTAATAAAATAGCAAAATGTTACTGGTATAAAAGTTTTTATGGCATGCATAGATTTTTCGTTGGAAGTTAAAAAAATAAATTGATTCATCTCCAAAATCAAGATAACTATTGGAGTCAAACGAGTGCCAACGGCTATATGAAAGAAAAGGAGGACAGGTGGAGGAGGAAAGTTGAGGTGAATAATTAAGTCCTTTATTTATTTTTCAATATCTAAATCAAAGTTGAATAATTACTACCTTTAGTTATTTTTAAATAAGCCCCTTCGATATCGAATATTAGAAGGAACACAGAAAATTGCTCACCAAACAAAATAAAAGATTCTATATTGTACCTGTCTTCAAAATATACAACAAAGTGATGTGTATTCAGTTCTAATCTGGGATGGTCTGCCCACATGGTGTGATTGACATTTTATTTACCTTGAAAATGGTAATTATAATTAGATTTATTTTTTGTGGTTCTAAAAATACGTGACCTATATTTATGCTAGTTGTTAGGTAGTAGATGTTAAGTATGAGATTAGGAAGTAAGATAAGAACTTGAAAATAATATGTTTAAGCAAATCGAGCGGCTGAGAATCGGGGCCTTGAGCCTGGTTATACGGGGTCTCGAGGTCGAGCTCGATACTAAGCTATGGATAGCCGATGAAGGGCTAACAGTTTTGAAAGCTTTGATGAAGGCTCTTATGATCAATAATGAGAAATAAATGAAGAACAATTAATAGAACACAACAAATGTAGGCAATAAATATAAGTAGTGAAATCAAGAGAATATCTTTAAGTTAGAGAGCAGAGAATGTTCTTGTATTGAATTTTGTGAGCAATATCTTGTTCCCCTTACAAAACGACAAGGGCCACCTTTATATACTAGAGGGAATTCCAACATAGTACAAATGCATTTACTACAAAGATATATGGCTGATACAACCATTTAATGCTGCGGTACGGGCTTGAACTAGCCTAATAGACTTGGTCAGCTTTAGTCACGTACCTTGGGAACTTCTCGTTAGTCCATCATAGCCGCTGATTTGCAATGGCTCGAGATCGAGCGTATGGAAGCCCTCGGAGTTGGGCCTCGAACCTGGCATCGAGCCTTCCAAGAACGGGTTGAAGGATATCATAATGATCATAAAATTGGGACCTTCGATTTAAGCCGTATACAGATAGTCACCGCGTTTCTTAGAATGAAAATGATAAGAAACGGTCTTGAATTCTCGCCTATTCGATACTTACTACCATGACATCAGTCCATCAGAGCGTTAAATGCCATGCCTTAAAAGCCACGCAGGAGTCGCTATCAACACGACTATCAAGAAGCCCACGAGCCGTTGTTGGTTTGGCCTTTCCGCTTCCAAAACGCTGCCCATACGTCCTCTATAAATGCCTCAATTGCTTTGTTATTCACACTTTTACAACATCTTCAACCCGATAGAGCTAACTTCACCATCTCCTACATTCGTCTCCTTTCTGCGCTTGCCTTCTCGTTTCCTTTCTCAGAAACCTTTTTGTAGCCATGGCTAGGACCTCTAAAACAGCGCCACAGAAATAGGGCACTGCTTATTCGTCTCGACCATCCAGGGGTAAACCAAAAGCACCCCCAACTGTCGATAATGTACCCCTACTAAATTAGATTTTGTATTCGATTTTTCCATCAAAAATCCTCCTGCTACCCCAGGCCGATGCAAGCACGTGTCTTAGTACACTAGCGTGGTGATCGATACACATAAAATGAAGGAAGACTGCCAAAGGGGACGGGGGGGAGCAGTGTTAGTTGAGATTCCCAGACCTGCTGAAAGCATAGTAGACCATAAGGCTGGATTTCTCGGTGTATATACATACCCTTTTACTTTAGGTCCCGTAGATTCTTCAGACCCTTCTTCTCCATCGATAGATCCGGTGATCCTCGACTTCTATCGTGAGTACGGGGTGATGCTTGGCCAAATTTATCCTTCATTCTGGAGGATAGTCTATATGCTCCGATATTTTTCTAACCAAGTCGAGGGTATGACCTGCACTCTCAATCACTTGATCAAACTATATAGCCCCCGTTTCTTTCGTGGTTTTATCAAGGTTCATCCTCGATCTATGAGGATGTTCTTCTCAAGCATTAATGATAACACGGATGGGGGGGTGGGTGAGCCGGTTTGTCCGAGTGAGGACCTCGGACATAATCCCGACCAATAGGATGCCATTCTCTGAGGAATGGAATATGCAGCGTAAGTACTCCTACCTCGAGCATATTTTATTTCCTTTTCATTCCCTATTGAAAAATGATCTTCTTTTGATTATGCAACCACTGCTTGGTGCCTCGACGCGGTTCAGAACCTATCAGGGTGGATTAGAGAGTTGGACTCCAAATTTCCTGATATCGAGCGCTCTTGGCGCTTTTGGCCAGAACACGGTGGCATGCCAAGAGTCATGGTAAGCTTTTTACTGGTACTTTTACTAGGTTCACTTATGAGTATCCTTTTTGGTGAAAAGTTTGATGTATCATTATTGTGCAGGCCTCGGGGATAGAGTGTCGATGAGGCCGGCCCCTGCTGGTGAAGAGGGCACCTTGAAACCCGGCAAGGGTAAGAAGAGGAAGAAGGATACCACGATCTCGACTTTAGCTGCTATGGCATGTACTCGACCGAGGATGAAGGCGATGATGATGGCGAATGCCCTTTGGTACAAAGGACGAGGCGAGTAAAAGATGCTCCGCAAGTTACTGGGCGGAAGGCCGCCGAATCGGGGGTGGTCGATTTGGACCAGACCGGGGCTGAGGAGGGCTCGGGGATAGTCTCTGAGTCTCAAGTCGGACATGGCACAGTCCATGCTGATGAACCGCTACTGGTGACTCCAAAGGGCATGAACCCGAAGCTTCTCACGGGCAAGGTGAGGCCTTTAAAGAAATTAATGCCTCGAGTAGCCTTAATTTGGGCCCTCCATACTCACCGAGGGAGATCAGGGATGCTCAAGATCAGGATACCGCTGGTGTGGGGGCCTTTCATAGAGGGGAAGATGTTCTCGAAGACCTCCTCGCTCGTATAGATGATAATATTGATCTCGATGCTCCCGTTGCTCTCGAGGAGGCGGAGAGGATTCAGCAACAAGTGATACTCTCGACATATCACTTGTTCTTTAAATATTTGTGCTCGACTTTCTGATTCATCTATGTTGTTGCAGGATAAGAAGATGTATGACCATGCCTTCTCTAGGCTCCAATCGAGGACCTCCTCTGCCCAAAAGGGGGAAGAGTTGAGCAGGCTTCAGGCCAGTTTGGATGGAGTGTGCTAGGAAAGGGCTAGCCTTGCTGAGCAGGTAACACAGAATGCATGAGTTTGTTTTTTATTCTCGTAGCTTGATGCTTACAAACTTTGTTTTGTCTTTGCATATAGGGCAAAAGGATTCCATCATGGGGCGACTTATGGAAGTGGATGTATCCAAGGATGCGGAGATCCTCGAGCTGAGGGGGTAAAATGAGGCCGTGGCATCGAAGAGAGACATTTTGCGGTCGGAGTTGGCATCGTCCCAGGATCTTCTTCAAAGTATCCAAAAGAAGGCTGCTGCACTATGTGCGGCCACGTTTGAGGCTGAAGAGGACGCATTTTCATACAAGATATATGCCGCTACTGCGAATGAACGAGCCTGAGAAATAGTGGAGAAAGCCAAGCAAAGGCTGGCTCGGGCCGTAGCTTACGTTTGTGCAAGGGAAATGAGGCAAACTCTCGATGAAGAAAGCGCTAAGGTGCCGATCTCTTAGCTGAGATTGAGGAAGCCCGAGACTTAGAGGAAGAATCGGCGTTCTCGTCCACTTTGGATGAGGGTTCCGGAGATGACCCGGAGAGTAGTAATGGTTAAGGATAGACTCACGTCGTCTTCCATTCTTTTTTGTGTGTGAATTTCTCGGGGTAAAAGGTCATGTAAAGACATCCCTTGTAAATATATTTTTGTCAGTATAAGAAAATTTTTCCACTTCAAGTCTTCGAATTTATTCTCAACGTTTATGTTGGCTCTTTGAATCCCATATTTGGAGTAGTCGGGAACCTTGAGATCGGGCACCATATCGAGATTAGGTTGATATCTTTTTAGAATCGATGCTGTAGTAATAGAAATCCTCGGGGTCTCAAAGGCTCCCGAGCGCTATGTGGAAGTATCATTTATGTGCCACGATTATGAAGTGACCAGGGTGGTCCCACCGGTATACTTCCCCAAAAATAGAACTGACATGGTCAGAATTAATTAGCCTTCAGGATAGGCGAACAATCGCTGCTTGCTCTATATATATGCATTTTCTTGTCTCTTTTCTGAGGACTCCGCTACTTTGAGTAACTATACCTCTTATAGAGCTCTTTTCTGTGCTAGTTCTCTTACTATTTCAAAAATATTCGCCCAAGTCTTTACCTTCCATGGAAGCTACATCCAAACTCGTTCACCAAGGAGAGTAGAGTTCTGCCTCTATTTCGCGCTCGGTCGGTGGTACACTGCCTGTATCTGGTGAGCTAACCTCGAGGTGCTTTGTCACGATGAGGGACTTAGCATTAGAGAGACCTCCCAATGTTCAGGGTCATCGGGAGCATGCTTCGAGGTTTATTTCCTCAATATGGGAGGAGCACCTCGAGGTTGTTAGAAAAGACTACGGATGGGGGGGGGAGGGGAGGGGAAGTGGTACTGCAGGTACCTTCCCCGGAACAGAGCATCATGGCTCATGTCGAGGGGTTTTTGATCGTATATACGTACTCCTGGGCCCCCTCGATAGAGTCGTGCTCGAATTTTTAAGGAGATGTCAGGTTACCTTGGCACAGGTTGACCTGTCGTTTTGGAGGATATTGCTGATGGTAAGGTATTTTGCAGAGAAGGCCGGGCTCGAGTTCACCCTCTGTCATCTTCTTAGACTGTATCAGCCCTTGCATCATCGAGGCCTGATTACTCTGTGATGTTGATCCACTCGGCCCTTTGTTGCTACTAATGAAGAAGATGGGAACCGAAGGTGGATGAGTTATTTCATCCGAGTGCGAGCTGTCGATATTATCCCCACAGAGTTCCTTCCATTTCCTGAAAAATGGAATTTCACACGTAAGTAGTACACTGGTGTTCTTATTATTTTTGCCCATGGTGAAGGCATACTCTGTAAAGATGCTTCCTTTTCCTTTTCTTTTTTGTAGCAATTCCGTGGATGCCGCACGAGGTTCCCGACCTGGCAGATTGGTCTTGGAGACTGGCAACTTGCCCGACTTACGATGAGCGGAAGTGGCGAGATCTTGCCAAGGGTAGATGGGAGGCAAAACATCACGGTACATGGTGTGTGGCTTTCTCTCCTTGAAAGGTACTTTCTTTTATGTGTACTAACTCAATCACCGCATGTATTGGAGATTTTTCTAAAACGAGAACGAGCCCCCTCGTGGAGAAGGAAGAATCAATGGCTTTGGGATCGAGGACTGATAACAAATGGAAGGAGTCTTTGAAAGACGAGGGTGATTATAGCAAAGCAAGCCCTTCTCGAAGGCTCAAAGAAGATGTATCTGCTGATCCTGCGGCATCTGAGGCTTCTAGCCTTGGAGAAGTGGTTCTTCCCTTGCCACTGTCTTCATTTCCTGCCGAAGGTACTTCGAGGGATGTTCGAGACCAGGGGCTGCCTAGATCAAGCGGGGTGTCGGGTCAACATGTCCCAGCCGAGATTGGTTCAACTGGGGCCGGTGAGACCAAGACAATAGGCGCAAGCTCAACCTTTAAGGAGGATCAATGGCTTTGTTCTATGGTTAGCCTTGGTTGACTTGGTTGATCTTTTGATTTTACATTTTTGTTTTCTTATTGAGCTTCTTTTTCATAAGCCTTTGACAAGCTCAAGTCCGAGCTGCTTCACTGTGAAGCCCGGTTAAAGAAAGCCTTGGATTTCCCTTAGGTTTCTTTGTGATGAAAGGGGAAAAGAATTGAGGCACCTTCGGTACGAGGCGAATCGAATCCTGGACTACGAGAGCCACCTTGAAAAATAGGTAAGTTTTACCTTGAGGGAGTGCATGCTCCTTCTCATATCCTTAGAGATTAATATTTTGATGTCTCAGTTGCAGAGCAAGATAGAGGTCTTGGAACGCCTTTGGGGCGAGGTTGGCGAGGCCAAGTGTGAGTGTAACGAGCTAAGGGTTCAAATAGATGCCCATGTTCTGGCCAAGAAGAATGCTCTGGCCAAGGTTTCTGCCCTCGAGGTGCAACTCTGTAATGCCTGGGAGATTAGCTTGGTTCAGACGAGCAGGATTGCAAGGCTCGGATCTGACTTTTTGGAGATGAACGCCGAGGTCGTGGATGCCCGGGCTGAAGCTGAAGAGATTCGGGCTAAGACCGATAAGAAAGTGGTTATTTATTTATAAGACGCTATCGATGTTCGAGCAATGTTGAGAGGTGCTTCCGATCGAGAGAGTAGAAGCAATGCATATGCCCAGTGCAAATCTTAGAGGGAAACCCTGAAAGAGATTCATGCTAGGGGCTTCGATCACTCGAAAGAGATAGCGCATGCCAAGGCGGATGAATACGATGCCAAATTCCTCTTGTCCGATGCCGAAGATAGTGAAGAAGAGGCCGATGTGGCCATAGTCCCCGAGGGGAAAATGGACTAGGCTTTTTCTTTTTGATTCTTTATACAGTGTTCTCAGAGAAATTTGCAAATAGAGTCTTTTGTATTTTTTAGCGTATGCGTACAAAAGAAAAACCTTTCGGTTTCATCTTTCATGAATTTCCCTCCGCTTGTGTATGTCTTCCTTTATTTTGAATTCATATGTTTGTCGACGATTAGCCTGGTGAACTGGACTTCGAGTAATGACCCTTGCGTATATAATTAGGCCCTGAGGCTTTGTTAGGCTGGCCCGTGGGCTCTTACGTGTAAGGTACGTACGACCTTCGACATAAGCTAGAGACAACGGCTCTTATGCATTTTCCCTTAGGCGTATTTAGTTAACTATTTTGGGCTCAGTCTTCGAGTTGAATTTTGACTCGAGCTCGTTGAACCTTAAGTTTTAAATTTTAAGCTGGCCCTTAGGTTCTTACGTGTTGGGCTGGTACCACCTCTTATTTAAAGTTGGCGACAATGGCTCTTACGTATTTGCCCTTAGGCATTTTTTAGTTAACTGTTTCGGGCTCAGTCTACGAGTCAGATATTGAATCGAGCTCATTGACCCTCAAGCTTTTTGAATTTCAAGCCGGCTCTTAGGCTCTTATGCATTAGGCTGGTATGACCTTTAATATGGGCTGGCGGCATTGGATCTAATGCATTGGGTCTGTACGACCTCTAATATGGGCTAGCGATAATGGCTCTTAAGCATTGGGTCAGTACGACCTCTAATATAGGCTTTATTTTCAATTACGAGCCATTATGTAGCGATAAATGAGCACTTCGGGAGGTTTCGCTCGATCACTGAATTGTTTCGAAGCTCATTTGCTTATGTTGAGAGTACCCTGATTAACCAGTTCTTTTCAAAGTTTTTTGAAGTAATTGAAGGCATGTGATTTTATAGCAACAGTCGGGCATCCCTGAGTCGCTTAGTTTGGCTGGTACAACCTTGTAACCGTAGTCATTTGTATTTTGCCGGAGGGTTTAAGTCCCCGAGTGAAGTAAGTTTGATGTCTATATCGAGGGTATGCCTTTTTAGAGTCTTATAAGTTCAGATATATAGCCTTAACTTTTAAGATTGGGATTATGCCTTTTGTAAGGTCTTACAGATGAGTTACCTGGTACAAGTATGGTTCATGCCTTGTTTGAGGTCTTACAGATGAGTTACTTGGTACAAGTGTGGTTTATGCCTTGCTTGAGGTCTTATCGTTTCGGTGTTGCCTTATAGAGGTCTTATATTGTTGATAATTCCTAGTGGAGGTATTTTAGACATGAGGCTGCCCGCTTGGGGTCTTACGAGCTTGAGTTTCTGATAGCTTGATGGGACGATAGTCGAGGACAGTCCCCGAGACATCAAAAGTTTTTTGGCTCTGGAGTCATTCTTTGTAAACTTGGTGCTGCCTCATTAAGGGCTTATGAGTTTGAATTTTTCGACCCGGAGGTCAGTCCCTGAGTGTTCGGGAAATTTCTAGCTTTGAAGCCGTTTCTTGCAAAAGTATCATACTTCATTAGAGCGTAAAGAATTTTGATGGAGGAGGAAATATTCTTTGACTTACTTGGCACAAGTATACATGTTTTTGCAGTCAAGGCTCAATTATACGGACGCGGTTCATTTGACCATTTGGCCAGATACATCATTTTCCCACTAAGACCATTTTGGCTCATCTTGGCTTCTTCGAGAAGGTGATCTTTTGGGAGGATGCCCCCTAAGTGTTCGAGGTTGATTGAAGAGAAGCCTTGAATACTAGTGAAATTTTCTTTAGGTAGTATATATGTGTTGCCTCGTTAAAAACATTGCCGGTAAAACCCTTTTTGGGATAAAACCTGATCAAAGGAAAATTGTACAATGTATGCTTTGAAACCTTAAGGCCTTCGATCCAGACAGTGCTTCGACTATTCTAATCGGACATCTACACAAAGGTTAGTGTAAGATGTAAATAAAAAGGGAGATAGTTATACCTTAGTGCGATGGCGCTTCGAGCGTTGATATGCCTTCAGTACTTGCTCCGAGGACGCGACATGGTCCTTTGCTTGTTTTAGGCAGGTGTATCCGAGAATATGTCTCGTGATTACAACCTCACTATTTGCTTATACTTTGGCTCCTCTGATGTTGGAGGCATAGATGCCGGTGCCATATCGTGCACCGCAAACATCTCCCTCGCTACATGTTGTTCCCCATGTATGGTTTTTATACCGTCCTTCATTGGGAACTTCATCATTTTGTGAAGTGTTGATGGTATTGCTCTCATGCAGTGTCTTCATGGACTTCCGAGAAAGGCATTGTACCTCATGTCTCCATCGATGGCATGGAATTTAGCATTTTGTATTGTTCCGGCCACGTTGACCGGGAGGGTGATTTTGCCTTTGGTTGTCTCGCTTGCCATATTGAATCCGTTAAGGACTCGAGAGACGAGCACGATCTAGTCGAGCAACCCGAGATGCTCCATGACCCTTGACCTGATAATGTTGGCCGAGCTACCTGGATCCATAAGTACACGTTTAATTTGAAATATATTCAAAAGAAAAGAGATTACCCGTGCGTCGTTATGAGGCTGAGACAGGGTCTCGATATCCTCGTCACTGAATGTGAGAGAATCCTCGGGTATGTAACCCCGAGTTCGATTCTCCCTGGTGATAGATACTTTTCTTCTTCTGATAGTGGGTTCCTGTGGGACGTCGACTCTCCCAACAATCATGTGGATAACGTGTTGTGGTTCATTTGTTTCGTTTTTCCTGTTCGCCTCTCTTTCCCAAACTTGATTTTTGGCTCGATAACTAAGGAAATCTCGGAAATGCCCTTTGCTGAGTAAGCATGCTACTTCTTCTCGGAGCTGTCTGCAATCTTCGATCCTGTTACCGTGTGTTCCGTGAAATTCACACACCATATTAGGGTTCCTCTATTATGGATCTGATTGTACAGGCCTTGGCCACCTGGTGTCCTTGATTTTACTTTTGGCTGACACGATGTCCGAAACATCAACATTGAAGTTATACTCAAATAATCGGTATGCCTCTATCGGCCCCGTATATCTATCAAATCCGGCTTTGTTTACGAGTCCCCAAGGATTCTAACCTCGATCTTTCCTTCTCTCGTTCCAGGGTATGTTTTATCTTGGGGTCGTTCTTCGATCTTCAGTGTACAGTTGGTACCTTTACTTGTTTGGCTTTGGATCGTTTTCCAGAAGTCTGATTGGATATATCGAGCCCGAGGGGGATCTCAGTTTGCCGTCCTCGACCCTGATCTTTTATTGGTATTAGTTGCATACATCTGACCAAGTCACGACAGGAAATTTGACTAAATTTTGCTACAGCTGCTTCGAAGCTACCGAGCTTCGTTCGTTCAAGCCTTGGGTGAAAGCCTGCATTGCCCAGTCATTGGAGACTCATGGTTATTCCATTCACTCTATTTGAAAGCGGGATATGAACTCCCGCAACATCTTGTGTTCTTTTTGCATGATTTTGAAGTTGTCGGATTTCTTTGTAGCCACCTTGATGGCGCCGGCATGTGCCTTTATGAAAGAATCTGCCAACATGGTAAACAAATCTATCGAATTCGAAGCTAAGTTGTGGTACCATATCATTGCCCCTTTTGAAAGCATTTCTCCAAACGTTTTTATCAGGACAAATTCGATCTCGTCGTCCTTTAGATTGTTTCCCTTTACCGCACAAGTGTACGTTGTGACATGCTTATTGGGGTCCGAGTGCCCATTGTACCTCGGGAGATCGGGCATTCTGAATTTTTTCGAGATGAACTTTAGAGCGACATTTGATGGGAATGGCTTTTGTACGCAATTTCTTTGAATCAACACCCTTCAGTATTGGGGGTGCACCCTGGATCTGGTCGAACCTCGAGTTGTATGTCTCTACCTTTTTGTCATTGGCTTCTATCATCTTTTTGCCCGATTGAATCCTCTTTGTGAGGTCTTCGAGCATCTTCATGATAGCAGGGTCGGCTGTTGACCCTTTGTTGCTCGACCTTTCAAGTACCTGTTCGGTTCAACAAGCCGTTTCGTGGGCCGCTGTACTTGGGGTTTTTTGGTGGCTTTGCAGTTGAGCAATTGCCAGCTGTTGTGCATGCAACATCTCAAAATAACGTGAAGGCTATCCTATTTTTCCTCCCGAGCTGGGGTTTTCTGAGCTTCTTATTGGTCTTCTTGGCGTACACTCTTGTTAGTGTAGGAGCTTATATCGACGTGTTGATCATTGCGTGAAACCACATCCGCGCGGATTGGATCTAGTGTGCCCTCAACGTTTCGTGGAGGTACATCAATAACTGGAACATCTACACCATTCTCTCCATGGTCTTCAAGGCCGTTGTTTTCATACGCATTCACCGAATTAGATATTTTGATCTGAAATCAGAGATTCTTGGACAAGAATAAGTGTGAAAGATAACTTGTGATAAGCAGTAAACGAGCAAGAAAAAAATCACTATTATTTCTATCTCCATGGTGGGCGCCAAACTGTTTACCTTGAAAATGATAATTACAATTAGATTTGATTTTATGGTTCTAAAAATACGTGATCTATTTTTAAGGTAGTTATTACGTAATAGATGCCAAGTATGGGATTAGGAGGTAAGATAAGAACTTGAATATATTATGTTTAAGCAAACCGAGCAGTTGAGAACCGGGGCTTCAAGCCGGGTTATACGGGATCTCGAGGTCGAGCTCGAGCTCAATACTAAGCTATGGACCACCTATGAAGGTCTAGCAGTTTTGAAAGCTTTGATGAAGACTCTTCATGATCAATAATGAGCAATAAATGAAGAACAATTAATAGAAAACAATAAATGTAGGCAATAAATATAAGTAGTGAAATCAAGAGAATATCTTTAAGTTAGAGAGTAAAGAATGTTCTTGTATTGAATGTTGTGAGTAATATCTTGTCCCCCTTACAAAATGACAGGGTCCCCTTTATATACCAGGGAGAAATTCTAACATAGGACAAATGCATTTATTACAAAGATATATGGCTGGTACAACCATTTAATGCTGCGGTACGAGCTTGAACTAGCCTAATAGACTTGGTCAACTTTAGTCACGTGCCTTGGGAACTTCCCGTTAGTCCATCATAGCCGCTGATTTGCACTGCTTCGAGATCGAGCATATGGAAGCCCTCGGAGTCGGGCCTCGAACCTGGCCTCGAGCCTTCCGAGAACCGGGTGCAGTATATCATAATGATCATAAAATCGGGCTCTTTGATTTTAGCCGTATACACATTTTAAAATAGATTCTTTTAATAACAGCATATAAAATGACATATGCCTTATTTTGTCTTTAATTGTACTTGTTTATTTTTTCCCGTACTTTATTTGTCTTACCCACCCTCTGCAAATGACAAGAAATTTTTGGCTAGCTTAGATTCGTCTCATCTCAACATTTAATTAATTCTGGATCATTAAATTTTGCTTAATAAAGTAAAACTCGAATAATTTGGACCTTAGTCATGTTAAGATTCCTATATACGTACTTCTTCCGTCCCAATTTTTAAAATACTCTTTTTCAAGCATATCTCAAAATGTAACAAACCGATAGGTCGTTTTGACTTGTAGTTCACAAATTCGTGGTTTGAGACCTTACATAGTATTATTTAATAATTTGTGACTTGCGTGAATGGTCTGTAACAATTTTTGAAAATTTCAAATATGATTTTTTCAAAGAAAACTTAATTTTTGAACTTAAATATGGTAAGAGTTGACCACATACAATATTGTGGGTAAATGATCTTACATAGGTGTTTAGACGATTCCAATAGATTCATATTATGATTTTGGACTTGTACGCATATTTAGTTGCGGTCATGGGTGACCCGTGGTCAATTCAGTGTTGATTGTGAAAAGTTAAAATTTGAAGATATAAACTTTGAAATCTTTGAGTTTTGAAGGTCTAGATGTTATTTTGATGATTTGACCTTACGAGTGAGTTCGTATGATGTTATTATAAGTGTGTGGATGTTCAGATTGGAGCTGTAGTGAGTTTCAGATGGTTCCAAACTAATTTGGTAAGAATTGAGATTTACTAGTGTTGCAGACCTTGCAATTTTGATGGTCTGTTCACAAATACGAGCATCACATTTACGAATGCTAGCTCGAATTTGCATGCTGGGGAGGAGCTAGGTAGCTTTGCAATTGCAAAGCTTTGGTCACTTTTGCGAAGGGGGACCTTCGCATTTGCTAGTCTTTAATTGGATTGCCTATGCCGCAATAGCGAGATATGAGGCTCAAGAGCTGGTTCGCAATTGCGATCAATTATTCGCATTTGCAAACATCGTAATAGTGGACAAAAGTTTGCAATTCTGATACCTGCAGCTAGGTAAAATGTAAGAATTTTGGGATTTAACCCATTTAGCTCCATCTTTGAGACATAGACCCCACTTATAAACTATTTTAAAGCGCATTTTCTTCCCAACATCATAGATTAGTAACTTTAACTTATTTTTGTTTAATTTTCATTACTTTTCCATGTCTTTCACCTTTAAAACTAAGATTTCATATAGTAGAAATAAGGTTTTTGGATAAAAATTTTGGATTTCATATTTTTGAAATTTAGACATTGATTGTGGTCAGATCTCGAAATAAATCACATATTTTGACTCGAAGGTGGATGGGTAATCGGGATTTGATCCTAATTTTAAATTTTGACCACATAGGTCGGGGTTGACCTTTTATTGACTTTTTCAATTATGACAATGATCGAACGAATCTTTTTGACACTAGGATAGTTTCTAAAGCTTATTTTGGCTTATTTGAACATTAATTGGCTAGATTTGGATAGTTTGGAGGCTATGTGATATTAAACTATTAAATTTTGCTGGAAAGAGTTACGTATTTTGGTTAATCCTTATTTGAGGAAATTATGATGTAATTATATCTAATTGTTATACGCTCTATGTGTTGGGGACGACGTATATGCAAAGTGACAAGTGTATATGTGTTTGGCATTGATTAAACATGCGGGCAGAGCTAGCTTTATTTTTGTCATGTTAATTTGTGTATCGTGTCTTTCATGCTCTAAATTGATTTTAAAACTCTTTGATTGTTCTTAATTATGAAAATAGCAATGTTGAGCTTATTGAAATATTAGGCGTTAAGATTATTGAAATATTGATTTGTCTATTGGTGTAAGTGTGTTGGTGAAAATCCATATGGTGAGTCATGTTCAGTTACTCTTCTTGACGTTGTTTGTGCTTCCTACCTTGCTTGTACTTTGTATGTTTATGCTTGATAAGGAAGATTGAGTTGCACGAAGGGTGATGCGCATGTGAGGAAGAGCGATTGTGCACGGATGGTGTTTCTGTCTATCTTTATACATCAATATCATTGCACGAATGGTATTTTTGTGCTCGATAGGAAGAGAAAATATACATGAAGGGTGTTTCTGTGCTTGCTACTATATTGTGCATATGAGAATAAGAGTAAAAGCACGAATGGTAATATCATATCGTTTCTTGGTATTGATTATTCTTTTTTCTACTATACAAGTTGAGGATTCGGTTATGTCGCTTTGTGGTTATCTTTGAAAGGCTTGTTCTGAGTTGCTTGTGGAAGCGTAATTTGTAGTTTACTTTAATTGTATCTTCCTTTATTTTCTCGCTCTTTATCTCCTCAATATTATGTTGTTGTCTCTCTCACACGTTAATTATGTTGTCACCTTATTTGATATTTTACTTATTATCTCGTATCGTTGTTTCTATTTACTTTTTTTGTATAGGTTTATATGTAGGTGTCTTTTCTTAGCCTCGTCACTACCTCGTCGAGGTTATACTTGACACTTACAGAGTACATTGGATCGGTTGTACTCATGCTATACTTCTGTACTTTTTGTGCAAATTATGGTGCTGATTCTGGAGGTACCCAGAGGACAAGCTAGCTAGCTGGTAGAAGAGACCCAAGGTAGTGTTGCACTCTCTTTCGCAAGCCCTAGAATCTCCCACCTTATATTCCTATTACGGTATATTTGTGTGTACGGTCAAAATTGGGCTTTCACTTTTTCGTATAACTAA
Source organism: Nicotiana glauca (assembly GCA_026770625.1). Taxonomy (NCBI): domain Eukaryota; kingdom Viridiplantae; phylum Streptophyta; class Magnoliopsida; order Solanales; family Solanaceae; genus Nicotiana; species Nicotiana glauca. The sequence continues at coordinate 15,961 of MU763343.1, read as the reverse complement.
TCGAGATTGGAACGTGGCATGCGAAAGTTTGACCCCATGTTATATCGGACCATGCACTAGAATCGATCGAGACCGACATCCGTAAAGATCAAGGCAAAATAGGATAGAGACCGAGCAAGGTCGAGGGAAGCTTTCCGAACGAAAATATCCGCGATCGGACGAGGATCATGGTGGAAATCTCGGCACATATAAAGAAGAAGTCGATTAATTAGATAATCATAGGATATCTTATTGTATTTGAAATTGTAACAATAGTAGGATTCCCCTACTCTATTAAAGGGATCTAATCATTTGTAAAAGGGACCATATTCACGTAATACAAAGTAGAATACTGTCTTTATCTTAAGCTTTCAATACTTTCCTACTCTAATCATATTTTCTAGTAGAATATTCATTTGGTTCGAGGGCCAAAGCTATACATTTATTTCGGTTTTCTTTTATTTATATTTGCAGCTAATTTCAATATCAATTTACATATTTTCTCAGCTTGTGCCAAGCAAAATCACGTTCCCTTTAAACCACATATAAATTCAATTATTATTCATTTTTAGGGTAAACAGTTTAGCACGCACCCTGCGGCTAAGGATAATAGTGGTTGCCTTGTACAAACTTTCATAACACAAACTATTTTACACTTGTTATTTGAAGTATCATTGATTACAAGATTTAAAAAATGTCAAACTCTCAGTACGTCAATACTTTGACAATGATCTCAACCACCATGACGAAAATGAGAACAATGCACCTGGAACTTTGTACCCCTTGATGGAATTCCCGCTGTAGATTCAAACGATGTCACTTCGCATATAGCTATCAATAGAAATTTGGCCGTCGATCTCAAAAGCAGTGTTCGAAAGGGTACCCATCCAACTACTTAGAAGATACATAGCAATGAAGATGGCGGGATCAGCCTGCGGGTGATTTTTAAAATGTTGCAGGCAAAACAGGCAGCAATAGCCCAACTCCGAAATCAGAACCACACAACGAGCAAGGCTGAACTCGAGCCATCCCCAGAAGTCATACACAGGGTTGAATCGGCCTCGAGGAAATGGAATGAGAAGGAATCACAGACCAATTCTGCCATCATAAAAATGCTTAAAGAATTGACAAAGCTAATCGAGATAGGGAAAAAGAAGATCGAGAAAAACGATAAGAAGTTGGAAACCTACAACTCTAGGGTCGACAAATCCGGGGGGCACCACTGACATTGAAATGACTAGATTCCAAAAAGTTTGAAAAAAAGTCTTTCCCCGAAGTGCGGCTGCTCTGAAGCCAATCCCCAAGAAATTTCGTATGCCCGAGATTCCTGAGTATAACGGGACGACTGATCCAAACAAACACATCACCTTATACACGTGTTCTATCAAAGGAAATAAGTGGAAGATGACGAGATTGAATCTGCCTTGTATTCTTTTGACTCATTTACCGTATAATTTATTCTATGATATGTTATCATAATTTACCGCACAATTCTATTCACTCATTTGCTATGCTTACAGATTATTTTGTAAAGGCACACGCCGGTGCCATTAAGGTCGCAACCTGGAATTCAGACCTTTTCAAGGTAAGGCAAAAAGACAACGAGATGCTCAGGAAATTTGTATCTCAATTCCAAATGGAAAAAATGGATTTTCCACCAGTCATTGACGATTGGGTTGTTCAAGCTTTTACTCAAGGTCTCAACGTTCGAAGTTCAGTGGCTTCACAATAGTTGAAGCAGAATTTGATCGAATATCCCGCTGTCACTTGGGGCGAATAGAGTCGGTATCAACTGTATAATGGAGACTGTAGATGCAGTGTATCTAGGCGAAATCCTTTACAAAAGAAGAGGAAAAATGATCGAGGTCAAAGTTCACGGGGACTTGTGAGTAAAAACGGTTTTGATAGACCTATCGGTCCTAAAGAGGCACCACGATTGTCAGTGTACAACTTTAATATGGAAGCAACTGTCATAGTATCTGCCATTAAACGCATCAAAGATACCACGTGGACTAGACCTTAGCAAACTGATCCAACACAAAGGGATCCCAACAAAATATTCAAATATCATGGCACACATGGCCACAGAATGGAGGATTGTCGCTAGCTAAGGGAGAAAGTAGCCCATTTGTTCAACGACTGTCATCTTCCAGAATTTCTTAGTGACCGAGCTAAGAATCACTTTATAAATAGAGATTCCAACAAACAAAAAAAAAAGGGCGAACCCCAGCATGTCATCAATATGATAATTGAAGGGGTCGATATTCCCCAAGCTCCGATTATGAAACACACCAAGGTGTCAATCACAAGAGAAAAACGGACATGAGACTATTTACTAGGGGGGACTATCTTCAATGACGAGGACGCATAAGGAATCATGCAACCATATAAGGAACTGGTAATCTATGTACTTATAAATAAAACTATAGTTAAACGTGTGCTAATTAATCCGGTAGCTCGGCCAACATCATGCGATCGAGGGTCGTATAACAACTCGGCCTGCAAGACCAAATCATACAAGTGGATCGAGTACTTAATGGATTTAACATGGCTTGCGAAACATCTAAGGGAGAAATAACATTGTTCGTGAACATTGTCGGTATCATCCAAGAAATCAAGTTCTATGTAATCGAAAGGGACATGCAATATAAAGCCGAGTTCGGGAGACCATGGGCTAATCACATGAGGTTTGTGCCTTCAACCCTCCACTAGGTATTAAAATTTCCAACATAGGAGGGGGTATAGACAATTTACGTGGAACAACCCACTACGAAGGAGATATTTGCAGTCGATTAAGGAATCCCAATATAAACACTCTTATCCATAAAAGGACTTAAGTTCGAGAATGAAACAAGGAGCCAAATAGCAATTTCGGTGCCAGCTTCGGCCTAATCTCACAAGCAAAGGATGTTAATATGATGACTTTGGGGTTCCTCGATCTTTTATCGCCCCTGATGATCCATCGCTACCAAGTCAACGGTCGAAGAACTGGAGCATGTCGTTCTGATCGAACATCTGTCGAACGAAAGCTATACCTGGGCACGGGGCTAGCCCCCAAGCTCAGGGGAAAACTTATTCAATTCCTTAAAACTAACATGGATTGCTTTGCTTGGTCCTATCGTGATATGATAGGGTTCTCACTGGAAATCACCACCCATAAACTAAGCCTGGACCCGAAGTTCCACCTGGTGAACCAAAAGAGAAGACCTGAGTCCGAGGTCAAAAACGCTTTCATCAAAGATGAGGTAACCAAACATGTCAAAATAAGGTCTTTCCGGGAAGTAAAATATCCCGAATGGTTAGCGAACGTAGTAGTAGTCCCTAAGAAGGGGAACAAACTTTGAATGTGTGTATATTACAAAGACCTAAATAAAGCATGCCCCAAGGATTCTTTCCCTTTGCCTAATATCAATCGCATGATCGATGCCACAGCCGGCCACGAGATCCTTAGTTTTATCGATGCCTACTTCGGGTACAACCAAATATAGATGAACCCATAAGAACAGGAAAAGACCCGTTAATCACTATGTATGGGACTTACTGCTATAATTAACGCCCATTCAGATTAAAAATTCTAGTGCAACTTATCAACGCCTGGTAAATCAAATGTTCGAAGAACAAATAGAGAAATTTATGGAAGTTTATATCGATGACATGCTAGTTAAGTACATGCTAGCAACGAGCGGTGGACCATTTGTAGCATTTGCAGGAAACTTTCAGTATAATAAAGAAATACAATACGAAACCTAGAAAAATGAGCATTCAGGGTCGTCTTTGGCAAATTTCTCGGATTCATGGTATCCCAACGAGGAATTGAGATCAACCCCAACAAAATCAAAGCTACCAAGGACATTACAATAGTAGACAATGTAAAGGCTGTGTAGAGGTTAATAGGGTGTATAGCCGACCTGGGGCGATTCATCTCGAGGTCCCCCCGAAAGAGCCCTCGATTCTTTTCATTTCTGAAGAAGAAGAATAACTTCACATAGAATTTGGAATGCCAACAACCCTTGGATGAGCTTAAACGGTACTTGTCTAGCCCGCGGATAATTCACACGTCGAGGACATACGAACAACTTTACCAATATCTAGCATTATCGGAGGTAGTGGTAAGTGGAGTCCTAATCCGAGAAGAACAAGGTTCACAATTCCCAGTCTTTTATGTTCGCCTAACCATAGGCGAGGCAAAACTAGGTATCTCCATCTAGAAAAATTAGTGCTCGCTCTGATAAGCACCTCTAGAAAACTAAAACCACACTTCCAATGTCATCCTATATGTGTGGTAACAACTTATTATCTTCGAAATATTTTACATAAGCCTGAGGTTTCAAGACGATTGGCCAAATGGGCCGTAGAAATCAGCGGGTACGATATTAAGTATCAACCTCGAACAACCATCAAGTCTCAAATCACGACAGATTTTTTGACTTACTTTACGCTGGCCCTCATTTCTAGTTTTGACTCCCAAGATAAACCACCACCGACAATCTGTCTACGGAGCCTCTAAGTACAATTGAAGAGTAATATGGAAATGCCAGCAACAAGGCCTCGACAATACCTCAAAACACAATATACATGAGAAACAAAAGATACATGATCGTGAAATGAAGTGGGGTTCACCAAGTCAGCTGAATTGAGTGTACAACTATCAGTGATAAATGCCGCCTACTGTGGAACAACCTGCATCCATTAAAGATGCAGCGGCCCCGTCAAAAGAGACGTTAGTACTGTCAAATAGTACTAGTATATATGACTAAGCACCCTCTCAAAAGAACAAGCAATAATACAAGGACAATCATAATAATAAGTTAAATCCTTGAACAATTACCAAATATCTAATTAGGGATAAATAAGTTTTAAGTTAAATCCAATACTTTTAAGTTGGGGAAGCCTTTAGTACCGATATTCCACTTTTCACCATTTCAGTTTAAATTCTCAATAAAGTCACCACCATGTGTATGGCATGGCGTCCGAGCACGACTCGGTCGCTAGGCCTTCTCATATGAGACATCAACCATAATTACAATGTTTCCAATACAGTCACCACTATGTGTACGACATTGCGTCAATTAATAACCCGATCGGCTAGACCATCTCATATGAGACATCAACCATAGTTAAAATTTCTATTATAATTTCCAACACTGTCACCACCATGCGTACGACATGGCATCGTATCACGACTCGATCGGCTCGGCCATCTCGCCAGACATAAACCACAATTATAATTTCAATTACAATTTTTTCGATATAGTCACCGCCATCTATACTGCATGGCATTCGATCACGACCATTTGGGTTATGCCATCTCATGCGAGACATCAACCACAATCACAATAATAATATTTTCTTGGCTCGTTTGTCCATGCACAAGATTCTTTATTGATGGCATGATGGTCGTATTTCATGTTCCACACTTTCACCTCTTTTATTTTCAAGGATCATCGTCATTTATCAACATATAGAATATTTCAGAAATCATAAACCTCAATTCGTTAGTAATGGAAACTTTAAACACAAACAGGCTTCTTCCCAAAGAACGGGGCACACTGACCAACAAGAGAAACACACATCAATATTATAAACAAGCAATACACTATATTCTACAAAAAAACTCTTTCCCAAAAACGGCAATGTACAATTTTAACACCTGAGTACGTAAAACTAAAATCACATTGGATATTATCACACCTCCTTTTTTACCCACCGATGGGGATATAAGGGAGTTTTTTTAATTTAAGTGGCATTAATCGAAATGAGATTATTTTATTTATTTTTCAGAGTTGCGACTTGGAATAGTTTTTTTTGGTATCCCAAGTCACCTGTTTATTTTTTTAAAATCCCAGATCGAGGGAAATTGACTTTATTTAAATTCTGTGAAACCAAAATTCAAGATATGGAATTTTGTTAATCCGGGAGAAGATGTTAGGCGTTCCCGGGTTTCGTGGTGCGAGCACAGTCGCATAAACTGTTAATAATTGTCATATTATCTGATTTACTACACGTTTTAAACCTTTTGTGCATTTTTAACTTTATAATCACTTTTAATTATTTTATGGAATTATTCTGGAATAAGTTACGATTATCGTACACTTGTTTATTTGATACAAATTACGAATCATATCACGGGAACTGTACCCACGGTCTACAACATATTTAAATTATTAAAGTTATTAGTAGTTGTGACCGGGTCACATAAATATACCCTTGAATTTGGAAATTAGGTATCACAACTACATCACAGGAACCGTACCCGTAGCTATGATGATTTTATTATAAACGCGCATAAAGCAAACTACGAATGTTCAAAGAATGTTTTCTATTTATAATACTAATGCGAGGGCCATAGATTAAGTGATTCAATTGTGAATGACATGCCTCGATTTATTTTGAACAAAAAAATTATACTTGACTAAACAAACTATGATCGTTCAATGATTCAATTACTTGTCTATAATTAGAGATTACATGAAAGGGTCCGAAATTTGCGAAATTGACCGGGGGCAGGAGCGTATCTGAATACTAAAAGAAGTAACACAAATAGCCATGATAAAAATTGATGAACTAAATACAATCAACTTTTAAGCTTGAGTTTAAGAAACAATCTCAAGTTTTAGGTAAAAATTGCACGGGGCGCCCTATTTGGGCGCCCCTTTTTAACCTATAGCCGCTTTGTTTTTCTGTTTGCACCAGTACCCATTTTTTAAAAAACTTCAGCTTCTCTTTCTCCTCCCCTTCTCCTCCTCTTCTTCTTCTTCTTCTTCTTCTTCTTCTTCTTCTTCTTCTTCTTCTTCTTCTTCTTCTTCTTCTTCTTCTTCTTCTATTGTTGGTGCTGCTAAAGCCCAGTTTTAACCTGTAGCTCTCTTTCTCCTCCTTCATTTTCTTTTTTCTTCTTCCCGATTCCATCAAATCCATATTCTAATTCTACCAGGAAAAATATAAATGAAGGCTGACATGGTGGATACATGGATGGATTTTACTAGAATGATATCCAATTTATTTTAATCGTCAACTGACTCGAAAAGAAACTTTAGTACTTGCCTACTTGACAATGAATTTCTGGGTATTTCCCCCATTTGGATCTTTCTAGATCACTTGTTGGAGTGTTTCGCTTTCTGAAGTTATGAATCGGAGAAGAGCAATAAAAAAATTAACATTAGCAGCTAAAAATTAAACTCATCAAAGCATCTGTGCAAAAAAACTTTAGCTTTAGAGCTGAAGTTTTTATTTTATAACTTGAAAACTTCAGCTCTAGAGCTGGAGTTTTTGTTTAGTAACCTTCAGCTCTAGAGCTAAAGTTTTTATTTTATAACTGAAAAACTTCAGCTCTAGAGCTAAAGTTTTTATTTTATAACTTAAAAACTTCAGCTCTAGAGCTGAGGGTTACTAAACAAAAACTTCATCTATAAAGCTGAAGTTTTTATTTTATAACTGGCAAACTTCAGCTCTAGAGCTGAAGTTTCCCGGTTATTAAACAAAAACTTATAAAATAATAAAAACTTTTCCAATTATAAAATAAAAGCTTCAGCTCTAGAGCTGAAGGTTACTAAACAAAAATTTCAGCTCTAGAGCTGAAAACTTCAGCTCTAGAGCTGAAGTTTCCCGGTTACTAAACAAAAACTTATAAAATAATACTTCAGCTCTAAAGCTGAAGTTTTTATTTTATAACTGGCAAACTTATGCTCTAGAGCTGAAGTTCGCGAGTTACAAAACAAAAACTTCAGCTCTAGAGCTGGACTTCAGGCCCGGCTACTAAAATGCTAAAGTTTTGTGTAATTGCCTTTGCTACTTCAGTCCCGTGTGCTGAAGTTATGTGAAAAAGCGGGTACGTTTGCAATTTTATTTTGCAAAGCGGGCACAAGTTAAAATGTGGCACAAAAAATGGGTATAGATGCAAATGCCCCAGTTTTAGATCACAAGGAAAACGGGCCAGATGTATAGCCTTATTTCTGGGGAGTTTTATAGCTTTACCCATAAAAATCAAACTAATTACCCTTGCCTACCCATTTATTTTTCTACCCATCAAACTAATTACCATTCATACCTATTGCAATGTATGCGGGTGATTGCCTCTTCTTTTTTTCTCATTTTGTTTATGCTTTGCTTTTTTTTCCCTCCTTTTATGTTATTTTTTATTTTCTTTTTCCACCATAATCTGATTCCTTGCTCAATTTTGGCTTTTTCCATTTTTTTCCATTTTCTTGTTTCGTTTCTAATTTCATTTATTTCTTTTTTTTTCTGCATGATTTACTTTTATTCACTTTTTTTGCTCTTCTTTATTCTTTTTTTTCCTGTGCAATAATAAAAATATAATTAATATAATAACTATTTGTCGCCTTTTTTTAAATATAATTGATATATATATATATATATATATATATATTGTCTTACTTTTTCTCATTTTCTTTTTCTGTAGATTTAAAAGATGATAACCCAGCACACTAAGCACCCACTATGATTTCATAATCTAATTAGTTCATAGTATATTTCAATGTAAGAAACACGACTATAAAAAGAGATTAAAGTATATATATTGTGAATTCACCATATCTTTTGTAAAAAGTTATCTATGCACATGAAGTAAATTGTCCATTGCATTTGACTTTTTCTCGCTTCTTTGTTCTTTTTACTACCTTACTTTGGCATTAGTGCATTTTCTTTATTTTCTACCTTTATGGTACATTAATGTTTATTTTTATTTTTATTTTCTATGCAAAACTCACTCAAATTAGCAAGATCGTACACTTAAAATTTGAGGATATTATATGTATACATGAGTCTTTATAATCAGATGAAAAATTATGTGCGCACACACGCTAATTATATATAAATAGGAGTCTTTGTCCAAAATCCTAAATTTTTGAATGAGATATAAAATTTGAGAGAAAAAACATACTTATCACAACAATTGCCTATAACTAAAAACTATTGCATAACATAATCTATGTCCATCGGCACAAAAAATTCTTAGCACTGCAAATCATGTTCATATAAATAATTCTAGAATAGAAATCACTTAAAAATGTAGATAAAACAACCAATAAAATATCCAAACTACCATATGATACCAATATGGCATATAACTATACCAACATGGTATACAGTTATACTGGTAAATTTTCGGTAACTATGTGACTATATTACTATTACACAACACACATGCGTAAAGAGAATAGTAAAAAAAAATAGCATATTAATATAATAAAGTATTTCAAGATACTATTATTAAAAGAAAATTAAATAGTGTACCAATTAAATACAATTAATATAACCAAAAAAAGATTCAACTAACATATGATACCAATATAGTATATAGCGATACTAATAGGGTATATAGTTGTACGGGATCGTTCAACAACCGCATATAATTATAAAAACTAATACATAATACACAAAATCTATATTCATATGTATAAGAAAATCCAACACAGCAAAATATGATCATATAAATCATTTCCGAATAGAATTCATTTAAAAATATAGCTAAACAACCAAAAAAATATTCCAACTACCATATGATACCAATATGACATATAATTATACCAGTAGGGTATACAGTTCTACTAATCAATTCCAGGCAACTATATATGACTATACTACTATTGCATAATACACATGCATAAGGAGAAAATCAAAACATAGTGTACACATATTAATATAATAATATATTTCAAGATATTGTACTATAATACTATTATATAAAACAAACGCATAAAGAAAAATCAAAATGATTACATAATACATATGCATAAAGGAAAATTAAAAAATTCAAGATATTGTACTATTCTACTATTACTAAAGAAAAATCAAATAATATACCAATTAAATGTAGCTAATACAACCAAAAAATGTTCGAACTAACATATATACTAGTTTAGTGTATGAATATACCAACATAGTATACAACTGTACGTAAAGAATTTAAAATTTTTTTTTTAATTCAATTATTAAACTTAAATAATATTAGCATGTCACATACTCTAGTTAACTCAATTTTGCGCGTCATCGATTATACTAAAATTTAGATATGTTATAATAATATACCATATATCATTTTGAAATGGAGAATAAATTAATAAAAAATATTCAATGGACAAGCACATCCTATTATGAAATGAGAAAGATAGAAGAAAAACTTTTATTCATATTTGAGAAGACAATAAAAGAGAAAATAGATTGGGGCAATTAATGGGGAAAGAGAAAATAGATTGGGGCAATTAATGGGGAAAGAGAAAATAGATTGGGGCAATCACGTGATCCGAGATTAGAAAAGAAGGACTTTGAAAATAGGTAGTTGGGTAAATACTTTAGATTGCATAGGTACACTGATAATACAAATTGAAATGAGCATTAACGGGTAATTAAAATTGCCTGAATAGGCATTTAGGGTAATTTTCCCTTATTTCTGAAAACATTGGGCTCTCATTGCCTTGCTGAAATTCTTTATTGGTCTGGCAATAAAATTCCATTAGGCCCATCACAATGAACAAGTACCAAAATCATACTACTTTTCGGAACCAAATTACGTAAACAACCAAAATCAGACAAAACCAAATCATACTACTTTTACTGAATATCTTGAAACATTCGTTTGCCAAACATGTTGAATTTTGACAGTAAACTAATGGATTAACTTTTCCATAGGAGTTTCAAAGAAAGAAAAAGAAATGATAGAAGTGTCGATTTTAATAGGAATTTAATTACTCCCTTCAAAACAAACTTATACACTATGAAAGGCAACAATTAAGCAATTGTACGCCTAGCCATAACAAAATATGAAAATAACCTTTCATCAGTTCATTCTACAAAAATTCCAGCAAATACAACCAATCAAATTTGTAGCTCAGTCTTTAATACTCCTGACATTAGCCATTTAATACAACTTCAATTTGTATTCAACAAAGACCTGAAATTGATGAACTTCTCAAACTAACAGCTAAGCTTATTGAGATAATAATCATTCAAAGATGAAATGGAACATATTTATCATTTTTAAACATCATTTCTTATATAGAATCAGCATCCAAACCAAATAAAAATTCCAACATTGAACCAATTATGTGAATGAAAAATAAACAGAACCTAAAATTCATATATCGTATGCACACGAAATAGATTTTAGAGAAGAAAATCCAAGGAGTTTTCATGACTAGAATATCAGATTTATTAGATTATGCTCGGGTATTTAAGAAAAACAACATTTCATTCAAGGAAACACAACAAGGCATACAAAAGATCAGAAAAATACCCAGCACAAGGAAAAACAACCAAAAGAAACAAAGAAATATGTAGTTCATAGCTCAGCTCAGCAAAAACCAGCAATGAATAAACCCAAAATTCTGTTCCAGCTTCTGAAACTCAGCAAAAAGGAATTCCAGAACAAAAGAAAGCTCAAAATTTCTTAAGAACACTTTAGGAAATTTTTTGTTTTCAGCCCTTTTTTACCTTTTTTTTCTGTGTCATCATCATTGGCAAAAGGATCTTTTATATAGGGGATTTCGGGTAACCAAATCTGATTTTTATAATTCAAACTCACCTCTCTTCAATTCTATTTTTGTTCATTTGGATCCCTAATATTTAGACCATTCATTTAATTACCACATTCCCTTTTTTCCTAGAACCTTCCTAGATAGTTACCCAAAATTCTCTAAATTAAATGCCCATATTAACCTTCCAGCCCTTTTAAAATTAAACTTGGGCCACCGGAAAAGCCTCAAAAGATCTTGGGCCCTCTTTTTGACCAAATCCATGATCTAATGGGCCTGCCTGTTGTATACAAGCAAACTCAAGTCTGAGCTAAACCAATCGAACAAACAAAATCAGAGAAAAATGGAATCCAAACATGAGGACTAAGACATTACTATTTTCTTTTTTGAAATTTGAACACATTAAAAGAAAAAGTGCTAGTTAAAAGCTAATCCACTGATTAATTAACAAAATGTCAAAAACTCCAATTTGTGCTAAGGCATGTTTGGTTTGAGCTTATGACATATGACAATTAATTAAACTTAATAGAAGGGAAGAAGAAGGTATACCAATTGAATCAAACAAAGCTCTGGTATCCTTGAGAAATAGGGACGAATCAAATCAAACTCTGGCGGGCAAGAATCTCAGCCAATTGGTGAGAATTGTAGCATGAACACTGGCCGGACTCTTGTCCATAGCTAGCGCTTCAACAACCTCACCAAATGCCAAAGAAGAGATGAGGCAGGGGCTCAAAGGAATTGGGATATTCCAAGTTTAAATTCCCCAAAAATCTGAGTAAATTTGGAGGGTGGATTATCTTAATAAGTAGATCGATCCTTCAGGTTAAAAATGGGGGATTCAAATAGGTTCCAACATAAATTGAGGGCAGGGTCAGAAGAAAAAAAATCGAACAAAAAATAGAAAGTTTAGATTTTTATTCTTAGATCCCTAATTCGGAGAAAATGAGTGATTTTTTGGAAAAATCAATTGCGAGATATGAACCAGGGGGTGATGGAGGTTGTGTGGTTGAAATTTGAGGGCTTTTGAAGGTGGTCCGCCGCCACGAGAGTGAAAGGGGATTAGGTTTAGACTTAATCAAATGAATTATGAAGCTGGGGGTTGGGGTGTGTTTGGTCGTTTAATGAGGTAAAGGAGTCGAAACGACATAGTTTTGAAGTGCAACCATGTCGTTTTGATGAAGAAAAATTGGACCGGGTTTGAAGGAATTGGGCTTGGGGTCGGATTGACTTGGGGGGAAAATTTGGGCCGATTTGGTATAAGAATTAGCCCAAATTCATATCAAAACCCCTTCTTCAAGTACCCTTTTTATTTCCTTTTTCTTTGTTTTTTTTCTTTTTCTTTAATTAAAAATCCTAAATTAATTAAAATTATATAATTAAGCTACGTATCTAATTATAAAATTTATAATAATTACTTGATCATAAACTAAAAGAGAAAATCACTAATATAAAAATTAAAAGGTAAAAAATATAAAAATGAGCTATTTTTGTGATTTTTATTTTTAATAAAGCATTTAAATAATAAATTAATCCTAAAAATAAAAAACAAAGGATCTAAATGCAATGCATGATAATTTTTGACGTTTGTTTATGATTTTAACAAAACTTAAACGTGCACAAAAATGCAAACAATTAATAAAATCCTATAAAATGGAAAATAACTAAAAAAATCTATTTTCTTTTATAGGAGTATTTCATAGAGGGCAAAAGTCACATACTCACAGCTATCCCTCTTTGCTCGTAAACACGAAGGGTTTTCGGGAAAAGATATAAACGAGCAATTACGAGCGATTTTTGCCCGTTTGAAACTCCATAGGAAGCATCTTTTGAAAAAGTATGACCGAACCTTGCTTCGGAGGTTGCCTACATATCCTTGGCTATAAAAGGAATCAGGTCAGTGTAGTTCTGGAAGTTTTGGTAGTTGGGACTACCGAAAAACTGTGATTTCACTGCTGTTGCTGCTGTTTCTGTTTGCCGAGCTCCTTATTGCACCGACATAAAAGATGAATAACTAAATTAACTAAACCTATCAACTATGAGTCTTGGCTGGTTCTTCCTGCAGTCTATGATCTAAATCTTGAAGCTCGTTTAACTGCAAGCGCTGATTCATTCTTTTTTTTGCTTTTTGGATCAAGGCAGTACATGCAAAGCTTGTGATTTCAATTATATCTTGAGCAACCCGCATCTTTTCTCCCTTTCTACACTTTAGAGCTCACTTCTTTTTTTCTTGCTCTTCTTTTCTTTTATTCAAGATTGACACTTCTTCTTTTGGTCATCTCGAACCCCGTGTCTTGAGGTATAACCTGCTCAGATACCAAAACAAACAAACGAACAAAATATTTCTGCCCCAGTTTTCACTAGAAAAAATTCGTGAGTTATTGCAACAAAATCTAAACTATTTATTTATTGAAAAATATAAGAATCGGGATTATGTATCCCTGAAGAATGAAATTAGAAGAGTGGAAACCTTATATGTACACTGAAATCAACTAGGGGGAGGCCCTGAGTTGGGAAGATTACCAGGTTATGCTGGAAAAATGATCGGATTATACTGGAAAGGTCCTCGGGTTATGCTGGGGACGGCCATCGGGTAATGCCGGAAAGGGTCCTCGGGTTATGCCAGGGAGGTCCACAGGTTATGGTGGGAAAGTCATCGGATTATGCCAGAAAAAGTCCTCGGTTTATGCTAGGGAGTTCCACGGGGTATCCCGAGAAAGTCATCGGGTTATGCCGGAAAAGGTCCTCGGGTACCGGGGAGGTCCACAAGTTGTGCCGGGAGAGTCATCGGCTTATTCTGGAAAAGGTCCACGGGTTATCCCGGGGAGGTCCATGGATTATGCTCGGAAGGTCATCTAGTTATCCTGAAAAAGGTCCTCCGATTATCTCGGGGATCATTTAGGGAGTGGAACCCTATACTGGAAAAGACTACCAGGTTATGCTGGTAGCGACAAGGGAATGGGATCCTATGTTGGGAAAATGTAGCTAGGATCGGGGACCCTAAGCTACCATGATTTTGAATATTTCTTCTTTTTTTGTTTTCATTTTATTTAGGATAATGAATGAAGAGTTTAAAAGGACTTCCCTTTTCGGGTCATCTTTTGCTACAGAACCATTTTGGTTTCTGCGTGCCTTGCTTTTATTACACCTGCTTCTTGCAGGGTTGTTTTGGACTGCCCCTATTTTCTTGTTTTCAAATCAAATAACAATTCGTCAGTTTGAAATGATGGTTGGTTTGGTGGCCTTATTTGTTTTGATCACTTGATCTCGGCCCAATTATTTCGATGAAAATCTTCATTGCCCGCTGGCTTTCTGGAAATCGGTTTCTTTTCCAAACCCAGGGATCTTGACTTTCCAAAATTTCAAATGACGGTTAGCCCATGTGGGGCTTTGGCCTTTTCGTGTAGAAAAATCGAAGCCGGGCTATTGTCGGATAGTGCTGACCAGTGGGTGAGAAAAAAATTGCCCGAATCCCGACACCTTTTGCATTTACAACTCCATCAAAGAGCATTTTCCAAGCATTAGTGTCTTCTGAGATTACCACAACCGAATTTACTTCCTCATCTGGAAAGTAAGTACTCAAAGGTTGATATTGATCATCAACAGGATTTTCAGCTAGGTGATCCGCTAAAGTTTGAGCTTTCATTGCCGTGCGGGTGACATAGACTATGCTAAACTCGGTGAGAAGGATTTGCCATTTCGCTAACCTTCCCATGGGCATTGGATTTTAGAATATGTACTTCAAAGGATCCAATCTGGTGATGAGATAGGTGGTATAGGCCAACAAGTAATTCCTAAGCTTCTGAGCGATCCAAGTTAGGGCGCAACAAGTCCTTTCCAATAAAGTGTATTTGGCTTCATAACTAGTGAACTTCTTGCTTAAATAGTATATGGCCTGTTCTTTCTTTCCTATCACATCATGCTGCCCGAGAACGCATCCAAAGGAATTCTCCAAGACTGTCAAATATAGAAACAAAGGCCTTCCAGGTTCGGGTGAGACGAAGACTAGCGGGTTTGACAAATATTCATTGATTTTGTCGAAAACTTCCTGACACTCATATGTCCATCTAATCACTGCATCTTTCTTCAACAACTTAAATATGGGTTCACATGTGGAAGTCAACTGAGCAATGAACCGGCTGATGTAATTCAACCTTCTCAACAGACTCATAACCTCTTTTTTGGTTTTTGGAGGAGGAAAATCTTGAATAGACTTTATCTTTGTTGGATTTAGATCGACGCCCCTCTGACTGACTATAAACCCTAAAAGTTTACCAGGCGGAACTCCAAATGCACACTGTCACACCTCTTTTTTTAGGGCTTTTACACCCTGAAGGGTATAATAAAAAGAGTTTTTCCAATTAAAGGACGGTCGGAACGGGATTAGTTATTTAAAAGTTCAGAGTCGCCACTTGAGAATATAATGGTATCTCAAGTCACCGAATTATTCCGAACCGAGGAAGTTTTGACTCTGTATTACAGTCGCGAACCAGAAATCC